>CM051243.1:170873997-170996936 GCA_027917425.1 Gastrophryne carolinensis
GTGTGTGTGTGTGTGTGTGTGTCAGTGTGTGTGTGTGTGTGTGTGTCAGTGTGTGCGTGTCAGTGTGTGTGTGTGTGTCAGTGTGTGCGTGTCAGTGTGTGTGTGTGTGTGTGTCAGTGTGTGCGTGTCAGTGTGTGTGTGTGTGTGTCAGTGTGTGCGTGTCAGTGTGTGTGTGTCAGTGTGTGTGTCAGTGTGTGTGTGTGTGTGTCAGTGTGTGTGTGTCAGTGTGTGTGTGTGTGTGTCAGTGTGTGTGTGTCAGTGTGTGTGTGTCAGTGTGTGTGTGTGTGTCAGTGTGTGTGTGTGTGTCAGTGTGTGTGTGTCAGTGTGTGTGTGTCAGTGTGTGTGTGTCAGTGTGTGTGTGTCAGTGTGTGTGTCAGTGTGTGTGTGTCAGTGTGTGTGTGTCAGTGTGTGTGTGTCAGTGTGTGTGTGTGTCAGTGTGTGTGTGTGTCAGTGTGTGTGTGTCAGTGTGTGTGTGTCAGTGTGTGTGTGTCAGTGTGTGTGTGTCAGTGTGTGTGTGTCAGTGTGTGTGTGTCAGTGTGTGTGTGTCAGTGTGTGTGTGTGTCAGTGTGTGTGTCAGTTTATCCTGCAGTTGGCTTTCTTGAAGCGGCAATGGCACCGCGTAGCGATTTGCGTGCAATGCTCAGAGAAAAAAGGGGGTGTGGAGGCTTCCTGGCTCTGACAGAGAAAGTGCGGCGAGGTCCCAAAATTGTAACGGAAGCAACAGCTAGCGATGTGCGACGTTCGTGGTCTGACGAAAGTAAATGGACATGTGACAGGTGGCGCCAAGCGGTGGGATTTGCATTTTTAGTCATTTTTTTGTATTTTTGTGCCACCCTGGGATATGTGATGGATAAGGCTCGGCTAGATCTTGTCTTGTGTGTGTGACGTGCAGGGAGAATCCTGCGTTGGGTAAAAGGCTCGGATAGGCCTGAGTGCGGCAGATCGGCGCCGGGGAACGTATCCCGCACTCCTTTGTGTTAACAAGTGGAAACATCTCGATCCTTCTTTCTCCACGAGGTGCAGGAAGCCTGGTGCCGGATGGGGGGGGCTCTGCTTATTGGAACCCGCTTTCCATTGCTCGGGGGGGGGGGGGCAATGCACTGACAAACAAAAGCACATGGAAAGTGAAATGCGTGCCTGCACATTACTCATTCTTCTATTTTCTTGGCGTTGGGCCTTTTTTTTTGTTATTATTTAGAATGAATTCTTGATTTATGTTTATACATGTAGTCATTTAGAGGCCGATTCATTAATAGCGGCAGGTAGTGACAGTTGAGCGACTGTAGCGGCATTTTCAGAGCGCCCGCTAGTAGTCGCTGTGCTTGGCCGTTGTTCGGTTGTTGATAGCAACTCAGTCGGTGTGCAGTAATGTTGAATATTGGGTTAGGAGTCGCTATTTGACAGGTTCCGCGCTGTATGGGAGCGCATGTTACCGAATGGCCATAGCGACCGGCTCCCACCATATTCATTAACAAATCATGCTCAAAAAATTATTGCGCTGTAAAATGCATGTTTAAACCCCAGAGCGCTGGCGGCGATGGGTTAAAAGTAGTTTTTTAACCCCCAAACAACCATATTTTTGGAAACCAAAAAAAACAAGTTTTTAAAATAATTTTGTAATATGAATACATTAATATCAGACCTGTAATATCAATTCTGTACAATTTATTTTTTTTATTTTTTTTCCCTCTCTCTAAGGTGGCAGAAGTGGTCACAGAATTTTTCACATTTAAAAAAAAAAAAAAAATTAACAATTAATTATTAATATTTAAAGATTGTTCCATTGAAATGCATTGGAGAGCGCCAGGTAGCAAGAGGTCATACCTGTCGCTGTTCAGAGTGCGCTCAGAGCCACTGTGGTTGTACGTCGCTTGGATGCGCATACCACAGCAGCTCCGAGTGCGCTGATTGGACGAGCGGTCGTGCATGTGCCATAGGAGCGGGGTGGGTGAGTTTTATCAGACGTTCTGGGGGGTTTCACGCATATCGGGCGAAAATCCTGGGTGTTGGTCCATTTTAAACCGGACCTTCAGCATGATTTATTGAAAAGCCCAAACCCTTAAAAAACACTTCCCCAGCATCTAAAGTTAATATATTTTTCCCCCACCCTGTACATACAGATTGCTCACATTAATCCGGACCTTCACCCTGAATAAGAGTCTATCTTATATGTTTCCCACACCCTGTACATACAGATTGCTCACATTAATCCGGACCTTCACCCTGAATAAGAGTCTATCTTATATGTTTCCCACACCCTGTACATACAGATTGCTCACATTAATCCGGACCTTCACCCTGAATAAGAGTCTATCTTATATGTTTCCCACACCCTGTACATACAGATTGCTCACATTAATCCGGACCTTCACCCTGAATAAGAGTCTATTTATATGTTTCCCCCACATCCTGTACATACAGATTGCTCACATTAAAAATCATCCTACCTGCATCTACTGCATGTTATGAGCCTTTAAACATCCAAGATGGCGGAGCATCAGGCAGCCTGCAAACAGGAAGTAACTTCTGACTGTGTCGCTCTGCATTCTGGGATTGCTGTCCTTTCCCTGACCCCAGCTCTGCTCTGTCTGTGCTAAGCACAGCTATAACCCCGCCCCCTGTACTTTATCCTGCTCTCCTCTCCTCAGTATGTGATGCTTCTGAGTCAAGATGGCGGCGCCCGTATCCTAGAGTCCTGAACAGAGTTGCAGCCCAGTGTGGGGAAGAATAAGTAATTGACTAAAAACGTAAAATATATTAATTTTAGATGCTGTGGAATCGTTTTTTAAGGGTTTGGGTTTTTCAATAAATCATGGTGAGGGTCCGGTTTAATTATGACATGGTTTTGTGATATAGGCCCTTATTTAAGAAGGGATAGCGTCAGGTAGTGGCTGGTTAATGACAGGTAGCGACAGGTAGCGACTGGTGAACGCCGGACACGGCACGCAATGACACATTTATCAAGCAGAATCTGTTTAGCGACTGGGATAGCGCCATGTAGCGTCTGATTCATCATTTTCACAGCCTCAGCGAACAGCGCCAGCGTTCAGCCTTGGACAGCGCCAGGTATGACCTCTCGCTACCTGTCGCTCTCCCATACATTTCAATGGACGATCCTTTTCTTCTCTTTAAACAATTTTTTTATTTTTTTTTAATCACAAATAATTCTGTGACCTCTTCTGGCATTGAAAAGCAGTTTTTTCATATTTTTTTCATTTTTTATATATTTCTTCAGAAATGACATTACAGGTCTGCCATTAAAGTGTTCATGTTACAATGTTGTTACAATGTAATTCCATATGTTTTCGCTTTGTTACTAGTGGATAGATGCTGGAAAACAGACTTTAAAGTGGACCAACACCCAGGATTTTGACTATCCTGGGTTTTGGTCCACTTCCGGGGGGGCACCCCGATTGGGGGTGCCCCGCTGTGTGAAACCCCCCAGAAACCCCAAAAAACTCACCTCTCCCCACTCCCACGTGACCGTGCCGTCCAATCCCCGCCGACGGACAAGACAGCGGGTCTGCTGCCGCCTCCCGCACGTCACTCTTACAGGGCGCGCGCCCACCCCGGCCATTCACAAACGGCCGGCGCGCGGGAGGTAAGGTTTTTTGAGGGTTTTGGGGGGTTTCAACCCGCGGGACATCCCGATCTCGGATGTCCCACGGTGAGGGAGGTGATCAGCCCGGGAATCTTATAGATTTCCGGGCCGATCAGCTCCACCCCGCTGTGTGCCCCAGGACACCCGCAAATCCTACCTGTTCCTTGTTCTAACGGCGCATGCGCGGGCCGCCGCCGCCTCTCACGCATCCCTCTAGCAGGGCGCGCACCGTTCGTGAATGGCCGGCGCGGGCGCACTCCCTGTAAGAGGGACGCGCGAGAGGCGGCGGCGGGCGCTCTCACCTTGTCCGTCGGCGGCGATTAGTGGAGCGAGTCACGTGGGAGCGAGGTCAGGTGAGTTTTTGGGGTTTTCTGGGGGTTTCACACAGCAGGGTACCCCGCGGAAGGGGACCAACACACCGCCTCCTGCACTCTGGGCTTCAAACAAGTATTTTTCAGCGCCAGAGATTTGTGAGGCTCTTTTTTTGCTGAATACGTTGTGAGTCGGTCGCTATGAGCAGCGCTAACATGCGCTCCCATACAGCGCTGTACTGGTCAAATAGCAACTCCTCTCAATGTATTCAACATTACTGCACAGCAACTGAGTCGCTATAAAGTAGCGACTCACGGCCGAGCACAGCGACTACTAGCGGGCGCTCTGAAAATGCCGCTACAGACGCTCATCTGTCGCTACCTGGCGTTAGTGATGAATCAGCCTGTTATTAGTGGTTATTGTGATGTCACATATCGGGGTTTTCCCGCCGGCAAGTTGGGGGGGGGATGTTGCACGAGGATTATTCAAATCAATTAAATACTATTACCCAGAGTGTGATGCAAAAAAACAAACTAATGAATAAACAAATCAAAATGCAAAACAGGCGATAATTATGTAAATATATGCGAGAGACGAGCGCACAATAGTTAATTAAAGGGAAAAAATAATGGGGCAGCCATGGCCCAGTGCTCGTCAGCAGCCTGTGATGGGGCCAGCGGCTAATTTCCATCTCTCTTTTTTCACTTTTCCTCTATTTCTCTTTCCATTTTTCTCGCTTTACATTTTTCTTCTCTTTTCCTGTACATCCTTCCTCTCTCTTGTTTTTCTTTTCTTCCATTTTTCTCTTTTGTCACCTCCCTCTCCCCTCCTTTTCTCCTTTCATTTTCATTCTCTCCCTCCCTTTTTCACATTTCTTCCATCTATCGTTTTTGTTATATTAATTCTATAATGTTTCGCCTTCTCGACATCTTCTGTTTCAGCTTTTCTCCCTCTCTGTCTTTTTCACATTCCCTCCATTTCTCTCTCACTCTTGTCCCATTCTGTATTTCCCTTTCTTTTTACCTTTCTCGTTTTTTCTCTTTCCTTCTTTTTTTTTTGTTCTTATTACATCCCTCCTGTCTCTTTTCATGTTCTTTTACAACGTCTCTGGATACCTGCCCTGCTTCTCTCTCTTTTGCATATGACCACCATCTCTTATTCTTGTTACTGTCCTTCTATCGCCCCTTCTTATCACAGTTTCTACATTTTCTCTTTAGACCTTCCCTCTCTCTCTCTTTTGCTCTTGCCACATTCCTTCTTTCCTTCCCCATTTCCCCTTTTATACATCTATTTCTTTTTACTTTCCCTCCTGCTATTTATTTTTCATCAACTTGTCACTTCCCTTATATTGCCTTGTCCTTTCACCTTCTCCTCACCTTGCTTTCTTTTTACTTTCCCTCCTGCTATTTATTTTTCATATTCCCTCTATTTATAACTTGTCACTTCCCTTATATTGCCTTGTCCTTTCACCTTCTCCTCACCTTCCTTTCTTTTTACTTTCACATTCTCTCCCTGTTTCATATTCTCTCTATCTGTGATTCTTGTTAATTTCCTTTGACCGCTCTAACTTTTTAGCTTCTCTACATCTTCTTTTATTATCTACCCTCCTTCTCTCTTTTATATTCCCTCCATCTCCCTTTCGTGTTAACTTTGTTTTATCTCCCCCCTGTCTTCACCTTCTCTGCATCTCCTTTTCTTTTTACCTTCCTCCCTTCTCTCTTTAATTTCCAACTCAATTTGATCTTTCTCTTTTTTCCTTCCTCTCTTCCTCTTTCTCTTTTTACCTTTCTTTTTTACCTTCTCTACATCTACTTTTTTTTTTGCACCTACCCTCATTTTCTCTATTTTTCATATCCCCCACATCTATGTTTTTTGTTAATTTAGTTTTATCTTCCTCTGTCATCACATTCTCTGCAACTTCTTTTCTTTTTAGCTTCTTCCATTCACTTTTTATTTTGCAACCTAATTTGAAATGTCTCTTTTTACTCTTTTTCTCTACCTCTTTTTTACATACCCTGCTTCTCTCTCTTTTTCATACTCAAACTCTGTTTCTTGTTCAGTTTGTTTTATCTTCCTCTGTCTTTATCTTCTCTGCATCTTTTTTTTTTAACTTCCTCTGCTGTCTCTTTATTTTGCAACTTAATTTGAATTTTCTCTTTTTACCTTTTTTCTCTACATCTACCTCTTTTTTACCTACCCTCCTTCTCTCTCTGTTTCTTGTTCACTTTGTTTTATCTTCCTCTGTCTTTATCTTCTCTGCATCTTTTTTTTTTAACTTCCTCTGCTGTCTCTTTATTTTGCAACTTAATTTGAATTTTCTCTTTTTACCTTTTTTCTCTACATCTACCTCTTTTTTACCTACCCTCCTTCTCTCTCTGTTTCTTGTTCACTTTGTTTTATCTTCCTCTGTCTTTATCCTCTCTGCATCTTTTTTTTTAACTTCCTCTGTTCTCTCTTTATTTTGCAACTTACTTAGAATTTTCTCTTTTTACTTTTTTTCTCTACATCTACCTCTTTTTACCTACCCTCCTTCTCTCTCTGTTTATTGTTCACTTTGTTTTATCTTCCTCTGTCTTTATCTTCTCTGCATCTTTTTTTTTCCTTCCTCTGCTCTCTCTTTATTTTGCAACTTAATTTGAATTTTCTGTTTTTTTTTCTTTTATTATTATTATTATTTATTTATTTATTTATATAGTTGAGTCATCTTCAGTAGCGCTGTACAAAGTAAATACATTCCAGACAGGATAGAAACATACAGTGCATAGATTATTACAATTACATGTTACTTTTCCTCTTTCTCTTTTTACCTTCTTTACATCTACTTCTTTTTTTAACCTATCATCCTCTGTCTTTTTCATATTCCCTCCATCTCTATTTCTTGGTAACTTTGTTTTATCTTCTCCTGTTTGCCACTTCTCTTCTTTTTACCCTCCTCTGTTTTCTCTTTATTTTGCCACTTAATTTGGAACTTCTCCTTTTTTCTTTTATTCCTCCCTCTCTACATCTACCTCTTTATTTACCTACCCTCCTTCTCTCTCTTTTTCCTATTCAAACTCTGTTTCTTGTTAACATTGTTTTATCTTCCTCTGTCTTCATCTTCTCTGCAACTTCTTTTCTGTTTACCTTCCTGTGTTTTCTCTTTACTTTGCAACTTAATTGGATATTTCTCATTTTTCCCCTTTTCCTCCGTCTCTTCCCCCCCCCCCCCCTCTCTCATATGTTTCTTCTATCTCTTACATTCTTTTTCTCTAGCTTTTTCTTCTTCCCACGGGCAGGCTGATTCATTACTAGCGCCAGGTAACGGCAGATGAGTGTCTGTACAGCGGCGCTAAGACCAACCGCTAGTGGTCACTCTGATCAGCCGTGAGTCGCTATTACAGAGCGCCTCAGTCGCTGTAGTAACATTGCCGGCGTTGATGAATTTGATGTGTGAGTCGCTATAACACCAGTACAGAGCTATATGGGAGCGAAAGGCAGCGACTGGTCAGTGTGAGCGACTCAAACCATATTCATCAAAAAAACAGCCTCACGCAGCGCCGGCGCTCAAAATTTTGTCGCTATAGCCCAGAGCGCCAGATGCTGCGCCGTACCGCTAGTGGTCGCTCTGATCAGCCGTGAGTCGCTATTACAGAGCGCCTCAGTCACTGTAGTAACATTGCCGGCGTTGATGAATTTGATGTGTGAGTCGCTATAACACCAGTACGGCGCTCTATTGGAGCGAATGGTAGTGACTGGTCAGTGTGAGCGACTCAAACCATATTCATCAAAAAAAACAGCCTCACACAGCGCCGGCGCTCAAAATTATGTTGCTGTAACCCAGGGCGCCAGAGGCTGTGTGATTAAAGTCTGTTTTTGAACACATATCCACTAGTAACAAAGCGAAAACACATGGAATGACATTGTTATTACATTGTGACACTTTAATACCAGACCCGTAATGACAATTCTGCATAAAAATATAAAAAATCCCAAAATGTATTTAAATCGGCCAGGAGAGGTCACACAATGATTTGATACAAAACAACAAAAAAAAAATTATTAAAAGAAAACCCTGTTTATAGAGAAGTAAAGTAACGTCCATTGAAATGTATGGGAGAGCGACAGGTAGCGACAGGTAATACCAGGCGCACTGAAAGCCAGAGCGCCGCCAGGATCCGCTGAGCCGTCTGTAATGATGAATCAGATGCTACTTAGAGTTGCTCACTGGAATCGATTTGATAAATGTGGTATTGCGTACAGCGCCCAGTGGTCACCAGACGTTACCTGTCGCTTACAAGACACGGGCAGGCTGATTCATCATTAGCGGCAGGTAGCGACAGATGAGCGTCTGTAGCAGCATTTTCTGAGCGCCCACTAGTAGTCACTGTGCTTGGCCGTGAGTCGCTACTTCATAGCGACTCAGGCCCTTATTTAAGAAGGGATAGCGTCAGGTAGTGGCTGGTTAATGAGAGGTAGCGACAGGTGAACGCCGGACACGGCACGCAATTACACATTTATCAAGCAGAATCTGTTTAGCGACTGGGATAGCGCCATGTAGCGTCTGATTCATCATTTTCACAGCCTCAGCAAACAGCGCCGGCGTTCAGCCTTGCACAGCGCCAGGTATGACCTCTCGCTACCTGTCGCTCTCCCATACATTTCAATGGATGATCCTTTTCTTCTCTTTAAACGGGGTTTTTTTTTTCAAAAAATCACAATCAAAATTCTGTGACCTCTTCTGGCATTGAATAAGCAGTTTTTTCATAATTTTTTCATTTTTTATATATTTCCTCAGAAATGACATTACAGCTCTGCCATTAAAGTGTTCATGTTACAATGTTGCTACAATGTAATTCCATATGTTTTCGCTTTGTTACTAGTGGATAGATGCTGAAAAACAGACTTTAAACACACCGCCTCCTGCGCTCTGGGCTACAAACAAGCATTTTTCAGCGCCAGAGATTTGTGAGGCTGTTTTTGTTGCTGAATATGGTGTGAGTCGGTCGCTATGAGCAGTCGCTAACATACGCTCCCATACAGCGCTGTGCTGGTCAAATAGCGACTCCTCACAATGTATTCAACATTACTGAACAGTGACTGTGTCGCTATAAAGTAGCGACCCACGGCCGAGCACTGCGACTACTAGCGGGCGCTCTGAAAATGCCGCTACAGACGCTTATCTGTCGCTACCTGCCGCTAATGATGAATCAGCTTGCCTGTGTCTGTTCAGTAATGTTGAATACATTGCGAGGAGTCGCTATTTGACCAGTACAGCGCTGTATGGGAGCGCATGTTAGCGACCGCTCATAGCGACCGACTCACACCATATTCAGCAAAAAAACAGCCTCACAAATCTCTGGCGCTGAAAAATACTTGTTTGTAGCCCAGAGCGCAGGAGGCGGTGTGTTTAAAGTCTGTTTTCCAGCATCTATCCACTAGTAACAAAGCGAAAACATATGGAATTACATTGTAACAACATTGTAACATGAACACTTTAATGGCAGACCTGTAATGTCATTTCTGAAGAAATATATAAAAAATGAAAAAATTATGAAAAAAATGCTTTATCAATGCCAGAAGAGGTCACAGAATTATTTCTGATTTTTTTGAAAAAAAAAACCCCGTTTAAAGAGAAGAAAAGGCTCATCCATTAAAATGTATGGGAGAACGCCAGGTAGCGAAAGGTCATACCTGGCGCTGTGCAAGGCTGAACACTGGCGCTGTTCGCTGAGGCTGTGAAAATGATGAATCAGACGCTACATGGCGCTATCCCAGTCGCTAAACAGATTCTGCTTGATAAATGTGTAATTGCGTGCCGTGTCCGGCGTTCACCTGTCGCTACCTGTCATTAACCAGCCACTACCTGGCGCTATCCCTTGATGTATAAAGCCCTGAGTGTTTCTCTGTCTCATTTCCTTTGAGTGACTGGATGTCTGCGTGTGATTGGAGGAGCAGCATCCCATTGGCTGTTGGTAAATGGCGAGGGTCAGAAGCAAGTGTGGGATGCCCTGCAGCCTCATATCTGTAATTCGCAGCGTTTTTCCTCCAGTAATGCGCATAATGCAGATACGTTTCTTCCCATCTCTAGTCCGTATCTGCAGTGTAGCGCTGCCGCCGCTCTGCCCGCATCCTATTCCATGTATGCGGGTGATTGGGAAACATACACAAGGTCAGATCAGCGTATGTTAGCTGCAGGACTGGCGCTCACTGGCGTAATCATTGCAAGGGGGAAAGTTACAGGATAAACGCTGATTAAACCCGACCTTCACCATGATTTAATGAAAAGCCCAAACCCTTATAAAACTATTCCCCAGCATCTAAAGTTAATATATTATAAGTTTTTAGACACTTATTATTCTTTCCCCCGCTGGGCTGCAACTCTGTTCAGGACTCTAGCATACAGGCGCCGCCATCTTGACTCAGATGCATCACACATACTAAGGAGAGGAGAGTGGGATAAAGTACAGGGGGGCGGGTTATAGCTGTGCTTTGCTGAGACAGAGCAGAGCTGGGGTCAGGAAAAGGTCAGCAATCCCAGAATGCAGAGCAGCACAGTCAGAAGACACTTCCTGTTTGCAGGCTGTCTGATGTTCCATGAGCCGCCATCTTGCATGTTTAAAGACTCATAGATGCAGGTAGGATGATTTTTAATGTGAGCAATCTGTATGTACAGGGTGTGGGAAACATATAAGATAGGCTCTTATTCAGGGTGAAGGTCCGGATTAATGTGAGCAATCTGTATGTATAGGGTGTGGGAAACATATAAGATAGGCTCTTATTCAGGATGAAGGTCCGGATTAATGTGAGCAATCTGTATGTACAGGGTGTGGGAAACATATAAGATAGGCTCTTATTCAGGGTGAAGGTCCGGATTAATGTGAGCAATCTGTATGTACAGGGTGTGGGAAACATATAAGATAGGCTCTTATTCAGGGTGAAGGTCCGGATTAATGCGGGCAATCTGTATGTACAGGGTGTGGGAAACATATAAGATAGGCTCTTATTCAGGGTGAAGGTCCGGATTAATGTGAGCAATCTTTATGTACAGGGTGTGGGATACATATAAGATAGACTCTTATTCAGGGTGAAGGTCCGGATTAATGTGAGCAATCTGTATGTACAGGGTGTGGGAAACATATAAGATAGGCTCTTATTCAGGGTGAAGGTGCGCTTTAAAGTGGACTAAAACCCACCCTGGAGTCTATGAGACTCCAGGGCAGGCATACTCGTTCCCCCCCCCAGGTTATCCAGACTTGGGATGCCCCACTGTGTTAAATCCCCCAGGTTGCCTGAAAACTCTTTCTCCAGTGGTTCATGCATGAGCAGCGGCCGCATCCCTTGTATCCGCTTAGCAGGCACGGGCGCGCTCCCTGTTAGAGGGAAGCGCGAGATGCGGCCGCAGCGTGCTCAGAGCCGCTGTGGTTGTCCCTTGTACGTGCATACCACAGCGGATCTGAGCACGCTGATTGGACGAGGGCCGTTCGAAAATCCTGGATGTTGGTCCACTTAAAAGAAACATTGGCAGGCTGATTCGTTACTAACGCCAGGTAGCGACAGATGAGCGTCTGTAGAGCGGATTTCAGAGCGCCCGCTAGTAGTCACTGTGCTCAGGTATGGTTAGTTGTTTCAGAGCGCCTCAGTCGCTGCCCGGCATTGATGAATATGATGTGTGAGTCGCAGTACTACGCTGTATGGGAGCGAACAGTAGCGCCAGCTCAGTGCGACTGACTCACACCACATTCATCAAAAAAAACAGCCTCAAACAGCGCCGGCGCTCAAAATCATGTAATTGCAGCCCATAGCGCCAGAGGCTGTGTGATTAAAGTAACAAAGCGAAAACATATGGAATGACATTGTAACATGAACACTTTAATACCAGACATGTAAGTACCATTCTGCATAAAATATTATTTTTAATTAATAATAATATATAATAATATAATATAATAATATATTATTATTATTATATTATATTAATATATATATATATATATATATATATATATATATATATATATTATATTATTATAATTATTATTAATATAAAATAATATAATAATTATAATATTATAAAATTATATAATTATTAAATACATGTCAGAAGTTTGGAGATTTTTTTTAAGGAAAGAAAAAAATTTGGGATCAGGAAAGGGATTTAAGGATCGTCCATAGAAATGTATGGGAGAGCGACAGGTAATACGTGGCAAGGCTGAACGCCGGCGCTGTACGCTGAGCCTGGGATAATGATGAATCGTACGCTACATGGCGTTGTTCCAGTCGCTCACCAGATTCAGCTCCATTAAATGAGGAATTGCGTGCCGTGTCCGGCGTTCACCTGCCGCTACCTGGCGCTTACAAGGCGCTACCTGGCGCTAGAGCTTCATGAATAAGGCCCTCAATATTTTTGGGGGGTAATTGTGTGTAAATACGCCATTACTAGCTGATTGTATTATATATCAGAACGTTTTATAGACTGAGCTCTGATGTATGAGATAAACAGGGGCCGATATGCGGATCCGGCATGGGCGGCGGAACAATAGGGCGCGTTTTGTGCTATAGTGAATGCGCCCATAGTGCAGTAATGTATACGCGCGCGGCAGCTGGCGGAGGCGGCCGGCGTATTGAGGCTTTGCTTTGTCAGCACAACATAGGAAGTGTTACTGGAAAGGGAACAGGTCAGTGGTATAGAAAGAAGTGGCGCTGCGCATGTATGCGCTGTGCAATGGATTCACTTACATTTGGCTGAGCGCACACAAGAGCACTTAAAGGAAGCCAATCATGACGCTAAGAGGCTGATTCATCATTAGCGCCAGGCAGCGACAGATGAGCGTCTGTAGCAGGCATTTTCAGAGCGCACGCTAGTAGTCGCAGTGCTCTGCCGTGAGTCGCTAGTTTATAGTGACTATGGCCCTTATTTATCAAGGGCTAGCGCCAGGTAGTGTCTGACGAGCGCCAGGTACCGACAGCTAACGGCGGCTACCGACTCAAGTACGCCCAGCGGCGGTCACAATGACGCATTTATCACGCTAAATGAGGCTAGCGCCGGCAAGAGCGTCAGCTAGCGCGGGATTCATCATGTAGCCGACTGCAACGAACAGCGCCGCTGCTAATCCCATCACAGCGACAGGTATGACCTCTCGCTACCTGGCGCTCTCCAATGCATTTCAATGGAGCAATCTTTAAATATTCATAATTAATTGAGTTTATGTTTTTTTTTTTTTTTACCGGCAAAAATTCTGTGACCACTTCTGCAATGTTAGATATTTTTTTTAAGTTAAAAAAAAAAAAAAAATATATATGTGCAGAATTGATATTACAGGTCTGATATTCATATTACAAAATGTTTAGAAAAACTTGTCTAATTTTTACATTAAAAAAGGTTGTTTGGGGGTTAAAAACTACTTTACACACATCGCCGCCAGCGCTCTGGGGTTTAAACAAGGAATTCACAGCGCGAGAAATTTTTGAGCGTGATTTGTTAATGAATCTGCAGCAAGCCGTTCGCTCTGGCCATTCGCTGTCAGGCGCACCCATACAACGCTGAACCTGTGAAACAGCGACCCCTAACCCCGTATTCAACATTACCGCACACCGACTGAGTCGCTGTCAACAAGCAAACCCCGGCCAAGCACAGCGAATACTAGCTGGTGCTGTGAAAATCACGCTACTGGCGCTCATCTGTCGCTACCTGGCGCTATTCATGAATCGGCCTCCCCGTCGCTGTTCAGTAATGTTGAATACATTGTGAGGAGTCGCTATTTGACCAGTACAGCGCTGTATGGGAGCGCATGTTAGCGACTGCTCATAGCGACCGACTCACACCATATTCAGCATAAAAACAGCCTCACAAATCTCTGGCGCTGAAAAATACTTGTCTGAAGCCCAGAGCGCAGGAGGCGGTGTGTGTAAAGTCTGTTTTCCAGCATCTATCCACTAGTAACAAAGCGAAAACATATGGAATTACATTGTAACATGAACACTTTAATGGCAGACCTGTAATGTCATTTCTGAGGAAATATATAAAAAATGAAAAAAATTATGAAAAAACTGCTTTTTCAATGCCAGAAGAGGTCACAGGATTATTTGTGATTTTTGGGAAAAGAAACAAAAACAAAAACACGGTTTAAAGAGAAGAAAAGGATCGTCCATTGAAATGTATGGGAGAGCGACAGGTAGCGAGAGGTCATACCTGGCGCTGTGCAAGGCTGAACGCCGGCGCTGTTGGCTGAGGCTGTGAAAATGATGAATCAGACGCTACATGGCGCTATTCCAGTCGCTAAACAGATTCTGCTTGATAAATGTGTAATTGCGTGCCGTGTCCGGCGTTCACCAGTCGCTACCTCTCATTAACCAGGCGCTACCTGACGCTATCCCTTCTTAAATAAGGGCCTAATACAGGAGCTATCAGCGCTGACCTTAAAAAGCTTCCTGATCATCCATCTTTACTTCTCAAGCTGCGATCTGATTGGTTATTCACCTGCCAAGCTATACGGTAAATTCATGGCAAGAGAATTGAATAATTAGGGGCCTTATTCATGAAGCTCTAGCGCCAGGTAGTGCCTTGTAAGCGTCAGGTAGCGGCAGGTGAACGGCACGCAATTCCACATTTATGAAGCCGAATCTGGTGAGCGATTAGAACGCCATGTAGCGTCCGATTCATCATTATCCCAGGCTCGGCGTACAGTGCCGGCGTTCAGCCTTGCAGAGCGCCACGTTTAAACCGAACTTGCACAGGAAAAATAAAAAACTCCCCCAAACTTAGAGCTTTATTCAACAAGGGATAGCGACAGGTAGCGGCAGGTGAACGCCGGACACGGCATGCCATTACACATTTATGAAGGCGATTCCGGTGAGCGCCTCTTACAGCGACACGTAGCGTCCAATTCATCATCACAGACGGCTCAGCGGATCCCAGCGGCGCTCTGGCTTTCAGCCTGGTGTTACCTGTCACTACCTGTCGCTCTCCCATACATTTCAATGGACGTTACTTTTCTTCTCTTTAAACAGGGTTTTCTTGTATTATTATTTTTTCTTTTGTATCAAATCATTGTGTGACCTCTTCTGGCCGATTTAAATACATTTTTGAAAACTTTTTTTTATATTTTTATATTTTTATGCAGAATTGTCTGGTATTGAAGTGTTAAAGCGGACCTTCACTGTGAATAACACTCTATCTTTCTTTCTATATTTCCCACACCCTGTACATACAGATTGCCCACATTAATCCGGACCCTCACCCTGAATAAGAGTCTATCTTATATGTTTCGCACACCCTGTACATACAGATTGCTCACATTAATCCGGACCTTCACCCTGAATAAGAGCCTATCTTATATGTTTCCCACAACCTGTACATACAGATTGCCCACATTAATCCGGACCTTCACCCTGAATAAGAGCCTATCTTATATGTTTCCCACACCCTGTACATACAGATTGCTCACATTAATCCGGACCTTCACCCTGAATAAGAGCCTATCTTATATGTTTCCCACACCCTGTACATACAGATTGCTCACATTAATCCGGACCTTCACCCTGAAGAAGAGCCTATCTTATGTTTCCCACACCCTGTACATACAGATTGCTCACATTAATCCAGACCCTCACCCTGAATAAGAGTCTATCTTATATGTTTCCCACACCCTGTACATACAGATTGCCCACATTAATCCGGACCTTCACCCTGAATAAGAGCCTATCTTATATGTTTCCCACACCCTGTACATACAGATTGCTCACATTAATCCGGACCTTCGCCCTGAATAAGAGTCTATCTTATGTTTCCCACACCCTGTACATACAGATTACTCACATTAATCCGGACCTTCACCCTGAATAAGAGTCTATCTTATATGTTTCCCACACCCTGTACATACAGATTGCCCACATTAATCCGGACCTTCACCCTGAAGAAGAGCCTATCTTATGTTTCCCACACCCTGTACATACAGATTGCTCACATTAATCCGGACCTTCACCCTGAATAAGAGTTTATCTTATATGTTTCCCACACCCTGTACATACAGATTGCTCACATTAATCCGGACCTTCACCCTGAATAAGAGACTATCTTATATGTTTCCCACACCCTGTACATACAGATTGCTCACATTAATCCGGACCTTCACCCTGAATAAGAGTCTATCTTATATGTTTCCCACACCCTGTACATACAGATTGCCCACATTAATCCGGACCTTCACCCTGAAGAAGAGCCTATCTTATGTTTCCCACACCCTGTACATACAGATTGCTCACATTAATCCGGACCTTCACCCTGAATAAGAGTTTATCTTATATGTTTCCCACACCCTGTACATACAGATTGCTCACATTAATCCGGACCTTCACCCTGAATTAGAGCCTATCTTATATGTTTCCCACACCCTGTACATACAGATTGCCCACATTAATCCGGACCCTCACCCTGAATAAGAGCCTATCTTATATGTTTCCCACAACCTGTACATACAGATTGCCCACATTAATCCAGACCCTCACCCTGAATAAGAGTCTATCTTATATGTTTCCCACACCCTGTACATACAGATTGCCCACATTAATCCGGACCTTCACCCTGAATAAGAGCCTATCTTATATGTTTCCCACACCCTGTACATACAGATTGCTCACATTAATCCGGACCTTCGCCCTGAATAAGAGTCTATCTTATGTTTCCCACACCCTGTACATACAGATTGCCCACATTAATCCGGACCTTCACCCTGAAGAAGAGCCTATCTTATATGTTTCCCACACCCTGTACATACAGATTGCCCACATTAATCCGGACCTTCACCCTGAAGAAGAGCCTATCTTATGTTTCCCACACCCTGTACATACAGATTGCTCACATTAATCCGGACCTTCACCCTGAATAAGAGTTTATCTTATATGTTTCCCACACCCTGTACATACAGATTGCTCACATTAATCCGGACCTTCACCCTGAATAAGAGACTATCTTATATGTTTCCCACACCCTGTACATACAGATTGCTCACATTAATCCGGACCTTCACCCTGAATAAGAGTCTATCTTATATGTTTCCCACACCCTGTACATACAGATTGCCCACATTAATCCGGACCTTCACCCTGAAGAAGAGCCTATCTTATGTTTCCCACACCCTGTACATACAGATTGCTCACATTAATCCGGACCTTCACCCTGAATAAGAGTTTATCTTATATGTTTCCCACACCCTGTACATACAGATTGCTCACATTAATCCGGACCTTCACCCTGAATTAGAGCCTATCTTATATGTTTCCCACACCCTGTACATACAGATTGCCCACATTAATCCGGACCCTCACCCTGAATAAGAGCCTATCTTATATGTTTCCCACAACCTGTACATACAGATTGCCCACATTAATCCAGACCCTCACCCTGAATAAGAGTCTATCTTATATGTTTCCCACACCCTGTACATACAGATTGCCCACATTAATCCGGACCTTCACCCTGAATAAGAGCCTATCTTATATGTTTCCCACACCCTGTACATACAGATTGCTCACATTAATCCGGACCTTCGCCCTGAATAAGAGTCTATCTTATGTTTCCCACACCCTGTACATACAGATTGCCCACATTAATCCGGACCTTCACCCTGAAGAAGAGCCTATCTTATGTTTCCCACACCCTGTACATACAGATTGCTCACATTAATCCGGACCTTCACCCTGAATAAGAGTTTATCTTATATGTTTCCCACACCCTGTACATACAGATTGCTCACATTAATCCGGACCTTCACCCTGAATAAGAGACTATCTTATATGTTTCCCACACCCTGTACATACAGATTGCTCACATTAATCCGGACCTTCACCCTGAATAAGAGTCTATCTTATATGTTTCCCACACCCTGTACATACAGATTGCCCACATTAATCCGGACCTTCACCCTGAAGAAGAGCCTATCTTATGTTTCCCACACCCTGTACATACAGATTGCTCACATTAATCCGGACCTTCACCCTGAATAAGAGTTTATCTTATATGTTTCCCACACCCTGTACATACAGATTGCTCACATTAATCCGGACCTTCACCCTGAATTAGAGCCTATCTTATATGTTTCCCACACCCTGTACATACAGATTGCTCACATTAAAAATCATCCTACCTGCATCTACTGCATGTTATGAGCCTTTAAACATCCAAGATGGCGGCTCATGGAACATCAGGCAGCCTGTAAACAGGAAGTGCCTTCTGACTGTGCTGCTCTGCATTCTGGGATTGCTGTCCTTTCCCTGACCCCAGCTCTGCTCTGTCTGAGCAAAGCACAGCTATAACCCCACCCCCTGTACTTTATCCCACTCTCCTCTCAAGATGGCGGAGCCCGTATCCTATAGTCCTGAACAGAGTTGCAGCCCAGTGGAGGAAAGAATAATAATTAAGTGATTAAAAAACTTAAAATATATTAATTTTAGATGCTGGGGAATCGTTTTTTAAGGGTTTGTGCTTTTCAATAAATCATAGTGAAGGTCCGGTTTAAAGTCACAATGTAATAACAATGTCATTCCATATGTTTTCACTTTGTTACTAGTGGATACATGTTCAAAAACAGACGTTAATCACACAGCCTCTGGCGCTATGGGCTACAACAACCCGATTTTGAGCGCCGGCGATGTGTGAGGCTGTTTTTTTTTTTTATGAATGTGGTGTGAGTCGGTCGCTACCGTTCGCTCCCATACAGCGTAATACTGCGACTCACACAACATATTCATCAATGCCGACCAGCGACTGAGGTGCTCTGAAACAAAGAACCATGGCCGAGCACAGGGACTACTAGCGGTCGCTCTGAAATCCTCTCTACAGACGCTCATCTGTCGCTATCTGGCGTTAGTAATGAATCAGCCTGCTGGTAAACTTTAGTCAGGGTAGCAGTGTTATGCTAATGTTTAGTTCTTTCTATTAGATACATATTTAAAGGGGATGGAGACCCAGAAATAGGCCCCCGCTTCATCTTCAGGGTCCCCGCATCCCGAGCAGCCAGTGCTGCGGGGACCATGTAGCGCCACATGTATTATTCCAGAGCGCCAGGTATTACCTTTCGCTCACTGTCGCTCTCCCATACATTTCAATGGGCCATTCATTGGCTTGTGTATAACAGCGTGTTTGACATTTTTATTTTTTTTTGCTCCAATCATTGTGTGACGTCTCCTGGCTGCAAACAAACACTTATAGAAACTTTTTTGACTTTTTATATTTTTATGCAGAATTGTCATTACAGGTCTGGCACTAAAGTGTCACAATGTTACAACAATGTCATTCCATGTGTTTTCGCTTTGTTACTGGTGGATATGTGTTCAAAAACAGACTTTAATCACACAGCGTCTGGTGCTCTATGCTATAGCGCCCAGATGCAGAGCACCTACGCTGTGTGTGCGTCCTTTTTTGATCGTGTGGAGTCCCGAGAGTCGGTCGCTACATTTCGCTCGCTGCAGCGCTGTACTGGTGTTAGAGCACCCAACATAAATCACATTCATCAATGCCGGCCAGGTTACTACAGCGAGTGAGGTGCTAGGTTTCAGCGCCCGATACATGTTTACAGGGTCTACTAAGCGCCGCTATACAGACGTGCATCTGCCGATACTAGCTGATTCATTAGTAATGAATCAGCCTCCACAAGTCGCTATAAGGGCCTTATTCATGAAAGGATAGCGTCAGGTAGCGGCTGGTTAATGACAGGTAGCGATAGGTAGCGAGTGGTGAACGCCGGACACGGCACGCAATTCCACATTTATCAAGCAGAATCTGTTTAGCGGCTGGGATAGCGCCATGTAGCGTCTGATTCATCATTTTCACAGCCTCAGCGAACAGCACCGGCGTTCAGCCTTGCACAGCGCCAGGTATGACCTCTCGCTACCTGTCGCTCCCCCATACATTTCAATGGACGATCCTTTCCTTCTCTTTAAACAGTTTTTTTTTTTTTAAATCTCAAATAATTCTGTGACCTCTTCTGGCATTGAAAAGCAGTTTTTTCATAATTTTTTTAAAATTTTTTATATATTTCTTCAGAAATGACATTACAGGTCTGCCATTAAAGTGTTCATGTTACAATGTTGCTACAATGTAATTCCATATGTTTTCGCTTTGTTACTAGTTGATAGATGCTGGAAAACAGACTTTAAACACACCGCCTCCTGCGCTCTGGGCTTCAAACAAGTATTTTTCAGCGCCTGAGATTTGTGAGGCTGTTTTTGTTGCTGAATATGGTGTGAGTCGGTCGCTATGAGCAGTCGCTAACATGCGCTCCCATACAGCGCTGTACTGGTCAAATAGCGACTCCTCACAATGTATTCAACATTACTGCACAGCGACTGAGTCACTATAAAGTAGCGACTCACGGCCGTGCACTGCGACTACTAGCGGGCGCTCTGAAAATGCCTGCTACAGACGCTCATCTGTCGCTACCTGCCGCTAATGATGAATCAGCCTGCCCGTCACTGAGGTGTATGATGACTCGTTTAATACTTATATTACTTTGGTGTGACACATCAACACCCAACACACCCAGGGGCAGTTTTTCTTGTTACGTTTGTGTTTATGTTGATTGGCTCACTGTTAAGATGATGGTTTGGTTTTTGTTGGTTATGATGCTGTTACTTTTTTGGGGAATTTTTATATGAGTTTTAACCCCATAACTGTCCTAGTGAAAGAGATAAAACGTTTGTCTCCAATAACAGGGGCAGCTCCAGGTACAGAGTGGGGGGGGGCAGTAAGGGGGTCCTGCCGTAGAGGGGGAGGGGGGCAGTGAGGGTCAGCCGTCTGCTCAGACAATCCTATCAGATCCTTTTATTAAGTCGGAATAAAACCAACCCTGGAGCCTCTGAGTCTCCAGGGCAGGCATAGTCGCTCCCCCCGGGGCATCCAGATTTGGGATGCCCTGCTGTGTTAAACCCCCCCCATCGGTTCCGGTCCAATGGTGCATGCGTGAGCAGCGTCCCTTTAGCAGGATGCGTGCCACGTCAGGCATTTGTGAATGGCCGGCGCGGGCAGGCTCCCTATTAAAGCGTAGCAGGGCATGCGACATCCCGACTCCCATCGGCTCAGCTTTCTGCCTCCCCCTCCTCTGGCCGGCGATCACCGCATCTGTCATCGGATCGGCGGAGGTGAGTAAAGAAAAAAACATTTTTTTTTAATAAAGACATTTTCTCTATGTGTCTGTGTGTTTTTTTTTACTGTTAACACTTTGTGAACTGGTAAGGGATCTATGAGACCCCGTCTATAGGGTCTATGATCTATGGATCTATGAGACCCCGTCTATAGGGTCTATGATCTATGGATCTATGAGACCCCGTCTATAGGGTCTATGATCTATGGATCTATGAGACCCCGTCTATAGGGTCTATGATCTATGGATCTATGAGACCCTGTCTATAGGGTCTATGATCTATGGATCTATGAGACCCCGTTTATAGGGTCTATGATCTATGGATCTATGAGACCTCGTCTATAGGGTCTATGATCTATGGATCTATGATACCCCATCTATAGGGTCTATGATCTATGAGACCCCATCTATAGGGTCTATGATCTATGAGACCCCCTCTATAGGGTCTATGATCTATGGATCTATGAGACCCCCTCTATAGGGTCTATGATCTATGAGACCCCGTCTATAGGGCCTATGATCTATGGATCTATGAGACCCCATTTATAGGGTCTATGATCTATGGATCTATGAGACCCCGTTTATAGGGTCTATGATCTATGAGACCCCGTCTATAGGGTCTATGATCTATGGATCTATGAGACCCCGTCTATAGGGTCTATGATCTATGGATCTATGAGACCCCGTCTATAGGGTCTATGATCTATGGATCTATGAGACCCTGTCTATAGGGTCTATGATCTATGGATCTATGAGACCCCGTTTATAGGGTCTATGATCTATGGATCTATGAGACCTCGTCTATAGGGTCTATGATCTATGGATCTATGAGACCCCATCTATAGGGTCTATGATCTATGAGACCCCATCTATAGGGTCTATGATCTATGAGACCCCCTCTATAGGGTCTATGATCTATGGATCTATGAGACCCCCTCTATAGGGTCTATGATCTATGAGACCCCGTCTATAGGGTCTATGGATCTATGAGACCCCGTCTATAGGGCCTATGATCTATGGATCTATGAGACCCCATTTATAGGGTCTATGATCTATGGATCTATGAGACCCCGTTTATAGGGTCTATGATCTATGAGACCCCGTCTATAGGGTCTATGATCTATGGATCTATGAGACCCCGTCTATAGGGTCTATGATCTATGGATCTATGAGACCCCGTCTATAGGGTCTATGATCTATGGATCTATGAGACCAGTTCACAAGGTTCTGGCAAGTGACCTGCGGCTAGTGGGTGACTTGTTGCCATTAACGCCGAGCCCCCCCCCCCATTACCTGCCTCCCCAAAGCCCAGCCTCTGCGCCCTGTTCTACAAGTCCCCATAGCTGGTCCCGGGCTGGTTATGCTGGGTAAGAGGGACCTCACGCCATTTTTGGGGGGATTGTTAAGGGTTCCTAAACTATATTCATCAAATAAACAGCCTCACAGAGCGCCGGCGCTCAAAATTGTGTCGCTGTAGCCCAGAGCACCAGACGCTGTGTGATTAAAGTCCGTTTTTGAACACATATCCACTAGTAACAAAGCGAAAACATATGGAATGACATTGTTATTACATTGTGAAATTAATACCAGACATGTAATGACAATTCTGCATAAAAATATAAAAAATCAAAAAAAGTTTTCAAAAATGTATTTAAAATAGGCCAGGAGAGGTCACACAATGATTTGATACAAAACCAAAAAAATATATTAAAAGAAAACCCTATTTAAAGAGAAGAAAAGTAACGTCCATTAAAATGTATGGGAGAGCGCCAGGTAGCGACAGGTAATACCAGCTAGAATTCAAATATTATAATGGTGAATCCAGCAATTCACCTAGTATAGCTCCAAACCATCGCACCTCCTCCACAGTAATCAATGAATAAACTAAATATACATCATGAATTCATAAATAATTTATTTTATTAATAATTACCCACAAAAATTACATAACAGACAATTAAAAAACATATAAGACTAGACCGTACATTTCCAAGGGCATCCCGATTTAACCCAAGTGTTCATAAAAACAATCCATAAAGTGCATAAGTGCTAATCTGTGCAAGTATAACATTGATAATACAAAATGTGGCAAGAAAAAGAAGGCAAACAGACTAAGGCCCTTACTTAACAAGGGATAGCGCAGGTAGCAAATGGTGAGCGAACGGTAATTACGCTCACCGCCACGAGAACGTCGGCTCCCCTCCGCAATCACACATTTATCAAGCCGATCCTGCTTAGCGACTGACAGAGCGCCAGATAGCGAATCATTCATCATTATTCCAGCCTCAGCCCACAGCGCCAGCGAGTGACCTTGAACAGCGACAGGTATGACCTCTCGCTACCTGGCGCTCTCCAATGCATTTCAATGGAGCAATCTTTAAATATTCATAATTAATTGCTATTAATGTTTTTTTTTTTTTTTTTTTTTTTTAAATGTCAAAAATTCTGTGACAACTTCTGCCATGTTAGATATTTTTTTAAGGTAAAAAAAAAAAAAAAATTTGTGCAGAATTGATATTACAGGTCTGATATTAATGTATTCATATTACAAAATGTTTTGAAAAACATGTTTTTTTTTTTTTTTTTTTAAATATGGTTTGGGGGTTAAAAAACTACTTTTAACCCATCGCCGCCAGCGCTCTGGGGTTTAAACAAGCATTTTACAGCGCGAGAATTTTTTGAGCGTGATTTGTTAATGAATATGCTGGGAGCCGTTTGCTATGGCCATTCGCTATCATGCGCTCCCATACAGCGCGGAACCTGTCAAACAGCGACTCCTAACCCCGTATTCAACATTACCGCACACCGACTGAGTCGCTGTCAACAACCGAACAACGGCCAAGCACAGCGAATACTAGCGTGCGCTGTGAAAATAACGCTACGGTCGCTCATCTGTCGCTACCTGGCGCTATTAATGAATCGGCCTCTAAAAATATCAGATACAACAAGCCAATTGAAAAACACACACATCACCTGAGTGTATAACTCTGAAGTGTTCCCCAGGAGTGCCCAGCTATCCCCTAGGTAATACCAGCTAGAGCGCCGCCAGAGCGCCGCCGGGATTCGCTGAGCTGCCTGTGATGATGAATCGGTCGCTACGTGTCTCTGTAAGAGGCGCTCACCAGAATCGCCTTTATAAATGTGGTATTGCGTGCCGCGGCCGGCGTTCACCTGACGCTACCTGTCGCTTACAAGGCACTATCTGCCGCTATCCCTTGATGAATAAAGCCCTATGTCACCTTTTTTTTAATTAAATTAAAGATAACATTTAATTTAAAAATATATCAGAATCGGAATATATCGGGATATATCGTATCGTGAAACGTGTATTGCGACGTGTATCGTATCGCCAGATTCTTGCCATTTTACACCCCTACTGAATAGGCCTGGCTTGCTCTAGCCTGGATAGGAAGTGGCAAGGAAACGAAATGATTCCAAAGTTGTGTAGGCAACACAAACAGGAAGTGCTCTTCAGTTTAGCTATAGTGTGCGGAGGAGGAAGACACTCGGCCATCTCTTTTACTCTCCAAAGTTTTTATTTCTCCTTATGATAAAGTGATTTGTAAAGCAGGGTGAAGTGGAGTAAAGTGGAGGTCTTAGAGGGGTTAAACTGTGGCCCTTATTTATGATGTGCGCCTATTAGCATCATTTTCGTGGCTATAGTGGGCCTTATTCATGAAGCTCTAGCACCAGGTAGTGCCTGTACAGCGGCAGGTAGCGGCAGGTGAACGCCGGACACGGCACGCAATTACACATTTATGAAGCCGAATCTGGTGAGCGACTAGAACGACGCCAGGTAGCGTCCGATTCATCATTATCCCAGGCTCAGCGTACAGCGCCGGCGTTCATCCTTGCAGAGCGCCACGTATTACCTGTCGCTAGCTGGCGCTCTCCCATACATTTCTATGGACTATCCTCAAATCCCTTTCCTGATCCCAATCCCCCCCCCCCCCCCCAAAAAAAAACACAAACCTTCTGACATGTATCTGCAAGAAAATGACATTTTTGAAAACTTTTTGGATTAATAATATTTTAATGCAGAATTGTCCTTACATGTCTGGTATTAAAGTGTTCATGTTACAATGTCATAACAATGTCATATGTTTTCGCTTTGTTGCTAGTGGATACATGTTCAAAAACAGCCTTTAATCACACAGCCTCTGGCGTTATGGGCTACAATTACATGATTTTGAGCGCCAGCGCTGTTTGAGGCTGTTTTTTTGATGAATGTGGTATTAGTCAGTCGCACTGAGCTGGCGTTACGGTTCGCTCACATACAGCATAGTATAGCGACACATATCATATTCAACAATGCCGGACAGCGACTGAGGCGCTCTGAAACGGGGAGGCCGATTCATTAATAGCGCCAGGTAGCGACAGATGAGCGACTGTAGCAGTATTTTCACAGCGCCCGCTAGTAGTCGCTGTGCTTGGCCGTTGTTCAGTTGTTGACAGCGACTCAGTCGGTTTGCCGTAATGTTGAATATTGGGTGAGGAGTCGCTATTTGACAGGTTCCGCGCAGTATGGGAGCGCATGATAGCGACTGGACATAGCGACCGGCTTCCACCATATTCATTAACAAATCACGCTCAAAAAATTCTCGCGCAGTGAAATGCATGTTTAAACCCCAGAGCGCTGGCGGCGATGGGTTAAAAGTAGTTTTTTAACCCCCAAACAACCATATTTTTGGAAACCAAAAACATTGCAGAAGTGGTCACAGAATTTTTCACATTTAAAAAAAAAAAAACCTTAATAACAATTAATTATGAATATTTAAAGATTGTTCCATTGAAATGCATTGGAG
This sequence comes from Gastrophryne carolinensis, assembly GCA_027917425.1. Lineage (NCBI taxonomy): Eukaryota > Metazoa > Chordata > Amphibia > Anura > Microhylidae > Gastrophryne > Gastrophryne carolinensis. The sequence goes on from CM051243.1 coordinate 170,899,830, forward strand.
AGCGCCAGGTAGCGAGAGGTCATACCTGTCGCTGTTCAAGGTCGGACGCTGGCGCTGTGGGCTGAGGCTGGAATAATGATGAATGATTCGCTATCTGGCGCTATCTCAGTCGCTAAGCAGGATCGGCTTGATAAATGTGTGATTGTGGTGGGGAGCCGGCGTTCTCGTGGCGGGGCCCGTCATTACCGGTCGCTCACCAGTCGCTACCTGGCGCTATCCCTTGTTAAATAAGGGCCTAAGTCTCAGCCGTGAAGCCCGGCCTTTGACAAAGCTGCATAGGCAGCGAAACGCGTTAGGCGGGCAGCGGCGAGAGACTTTTTTTCACTTCATCTGGGCTAACAGAGGATTGCAGACTAACAGCGCCCTTTCTTTCCATTAAGAGCTGTAGTGGAAGAATTAGAGGTGGAACGTTTCTCTGCATTTATTGTTCGCTTTGCTTTTATTCTTCTATTAAATAAGTTGTCTTGAGCAATACAGGGTTGCACTAGGTTCTATTGTGCTCTCTTGCATGTATGTGCTCTTAAATTATAATACCATTGCTGAGAGGTGGATATGAACATATGACCTTTATATGAGAAAGCTGTATCTGCATTAGCAGCTGATAAGCAGACATCTGAAGGTGTTGGGCACGTGTATCACTGAGCATGGACCGGCTCATGCACCTTGGGACGCTTCTAACTGGTGGCAATTCGAAGGAGTTGCGCTTACGCTCTGTGCTAATTATTGTTATTTGAGTTTTGGACTTTTATTGGGATAAAGAGTTCAGCACGTGGTAGCGTTATTAATTTAGTGGACTGGGAGAAGCTAGAATTCCTTTAAATATTAAGATTTTATTGTGCGCGGTGTTAATAATTTACCATATTTTTCGCACTATAAGACGCACCTGCACATAAGACGCACCTAGGATTTGGGGGAGGAAAATAAGAAAAAAAAAATATTTGAAACCAAAAAAGCACCATTACAGACAGTGTGGCATTCCCCTATCCCATTCCTATAGGCCACGTGGGACGCCCCCATTCCATGCAGGCCACGCCCACCCGCTGCCCTGACCTGGGTGCTCGCGTGTGCCCAGGAAGAGGCAGCAGGTGGAGGAGCGGCGGGAGCTGTCTCTGGCCCCGGCGCTGTCATCGCTGCCGGTAAGAGACAGCGATCGCAGCGGCGGGGCCGGGACACAGCCCGCCGCTCCTCTGTCTTCTTCTGGGCTCTGTCAGTGTGGCAACGCGGGAGCACCGGGAACGGGTGAGATTTTTTTTTTTTTTTTTTTACATTCGCCCGATAAGGCGCACGGACATTTTCCCCCCACTTTTGGGGAAAAATAAGTGCGTCTTATAGGGCGAAAATGCGGTATATTGTTCGGCCATTCACAAATGCCTGTCCTGGGCACATGCCTTGCCAAAGGGATAGCGGGGATGCGACCACTGCTCGCGCATGCGCCACTGGACCGGGAACGAAGGTGAGTTGTCCCTACTACTAGTAAGGCATGCCTTCATAGGTCTTATGAGGCTTCGGCCTTGCTTTTCATTTCTAAAGGCAGATAGAAAACCATTTCTGGGTCCACTGCTCATCCCCTGCACACTGGATGCGGGAGCACGCACAGCTGATGACGGAAATTGTGCTGGGGGACCCGCCAGGATTGGGTAGGCAGATGGGGGGTTTCAGGATTGGGTAGGCAGATGGGGGGTTTCAGGATTGGGTAGGCAGATGGGGGGTTTCACACAGCAGGACATCCACTGTAGGATGCCCCAGGGACAGGCTGGTGGCCAGGCCTAGAATCTTTTAGATTCCAGAGCCCTGCTACATGGATTTTGACCCTCTCTGGGGTTCTATATAATGTGCATCAAGGAGTATTACTGCTCGGGACTACAGGACTGCTAACAAGTCCTCCTTGTAGGTTTGTTCTCATGGTCCTTCCCCAACCAGAGTAGTTCTTCCTTCTTGCCAACACAACTGTGTGGTTAGTGGTGGCTCATGGGCCTAGGCCCTTGCTGGTAGTTTGGGACCAGTTTGGGTCCTTATAACCCCTGTTGTGTAGACGCATTCTATAACCATCAAACTGTGGACAGGAGAGAACTGTTCTTTGTTGCTGCTTGGACCTATCCTGTTGTTGGTCATCCTTCTTGTCTTGGATCTCCTTTTGACTTCTCCAGTTCTTTAGTCTCTTCTCCAGTTCTTTAGTCTCTTCTCCAGTTCTTTAGTCTCTTCTCCAGTTCTTATATCTCTTCTCCAGTTCTTTAGTCTCTTCTCCAGTTCTTTAGTCTCTTCTCCAGTTCTTTAGTCTTTTCTCCAGTTCTTATATCTCTTCTCCAGTTCTTTAGTCTCTTCTCCAGTTCTTTAGTCTCTTCTCCAGTTCTTTAGTCTCTTCTCCAGTTCTTATGTCTCTTCTACAGTTCTTTAGTCTCTTCTCCAGTTCTTTAGTCTCTTCTCCAGTTCTTATGTCTCTTCTCCAGTTCTTTAGTCTCTTCTCCAGTTCTTTAGTCTCTTCTCCAGTTCTTATGTCTCTTCTCCAGTTCTTATGTCTCTTCTCCAGTTCTTTAGTCTCTTCGCCAGTTCTTTAGTCTCTTCTCCAGTTCTTTAGTCTCTTTTCCAGTTCTTATGTCTCTTCTCCAGTTCTTTAGTCTCTTCTCCAGTTCTTATGTCTCTTCTCCAGTTCTTATGTCTCTTCTTCAGTTCTTAAGTCTCTTCTCCAGTTCTTTAGTCTCTTCTCCAGTTCTTTAGTCTCTTCTCCAGTTCTTATGTCTCTTCTCCAGTTCTTATATCTCTTCTCCAGTTCTTTAGTCTCTTCTCCAGTTCTTTAGTCTCTTCTCCAGTTCTTTAGTCTCTTCTCCAGTTCTTTAGTCTCTTCTCCAGTTTTTATGTCTCTTCTCCAGTTCTTTAGTCTCTTGTCCAGTTCTTATGTCTCTTCTCCAGTTCTTATGTCTCTTCTCCAGTTCTTTAGTCTCTTCTCCAGTTCTTTAGTCTCTTCTCTAGTTCTTTAGTCTCTTCTCCAGTTCTTATGTCTCTTCTCCAGTTCTTTAGTCTCTTCTCCAGTTCTTTAGTCTCTTCTCCAGTTCTTTAGTCTCTTCTCCAGTTCTTTAGTCTCTTCTCCAGTTCTTTAGTCTTTTCTCCAGTTCATATGTATCTTCTCCAGTTCTTTAGTCTCTTCTCTAGTTCTTTAGTCTCTTCTCCAGTTCTTTAGTCTCTTATCCAGTTCTTTAGTCTCTTATCCAGTTCTTATGTCTCTTCTCCAGTTCTTTAGTCTCTTCTCCAGTTCTTTAGTCTCTTCTCCAGTTCTTTAGTCTCTTCTCCAGTTCTTTAGTCTCTTCTCCAGTTCTTTAGTCTCTTCTCCAGTTCTTATGTCTCTTCTGCAGTTCTTTAGTCTCTTCTCCAGTTCTTTAGTCTCTTCTCCAGTTCTTTAGTCTCTTCTCCAGTTCTTATGTCTCTTCTGCAGTTCTTTAGTCTCTTCTCCAGTTCTTTAGTCTCTTCTCCAGTTCTTTAGTCTCTTCTCCAGTTCTTTAGTCTCTTCTCCAGTTCTTTAGCCTCTTCTCCAGTTCTTTAGTCTCTTTCTCTCTCGGATTCGGGCATGTGGCTTCGAGTCTGGTTCATTTTGTTGAAAATGTTATAGTGCCTGTGATACATCCCGTGCCAGGTATATGAGCTCACTCTAAGCGTCTAATGTCCATCATCATTGAAGGAGCCCACCAAGCCATGTGTAATGTGCATGATTACTAAGTAGTCATGTGACAGACGTTGGCAACAACCCCAGCATGGCAGTCTTCTTTTTTGTGTTAATAAAAGTCTTTGTGATTGGTTGGATTGGCGGGTCACTGTACTGCTTTTGGCAACCTGGATCCCAGGCTGCTGGTTTAATACTAACATGGCCCCTTTCTCCTACAGCAGAGCCTCCTATCCGCTACATGACGCTCCTCCCCACCTTGATGTCTCATTTCTGCCTGAAATCTGGTCCTGATTATTCTGTGTTCCTTGTGGAAAATGTACATTTATTCCGGTCCTGAAATCCATAAAAATATACAGAGGCGGCCTGTCGAATCTCACGGAATGAACTGTCTCATTCCCTGGCACACGGCTGCATTCTTCTCCAAGATGTCTCTTTCTTTCATGTGCAGACACTTGTGGCTTCTTAGGCCTGTTCAGTCTCTCTGAAAGGCAGACGCTCTTTTTTTTCTTGGCTGTCAAGCCTGTCTCTTCCATTGGAGCAGAGAGCGATGAGCCTGACAGCAGCCATCTCCTAAACAAGCCTAGGGCCTTATTCATGAAGCTCTAGCGCCAGGTAGTGCCTGTACAGCGCCAGGTAGCGCCAGGTGAACGCCGGACACGGCACGCAATTCCACATTTATGAAGCCGAATCTGGTGAGCGACTGGAACAACGCCATGTAGCGTCCGATTTATCATTATCCCAGACTCAGCGTACAGCGCCGGCGTTCAGCCTTGCAGAGCGCCACATCTTACCTGTCGCTACCTGGCGCTCTCCCATACATTTCTATGGACGATCCTTAAATCCCTTTCCTGATCCCAATTTTTTTTTTTATAAAAACTCAAATATTTCTGACATGTATCCTGGCCTAGAAAATGAAATTTTTGAAAACTTTTTGGATTTATAATATTTTTATGCAGAATTGTCCTTACAGGTCTGGTATTAAAGTGTTCATGTTACAATGTAATAACAATGTCATTCCATGGCCTCGATTCAATAAAGGTAGAAAAAAATTCAATTCATGAGAAAAAAGCCTGAGAATGTCACTGTTACTGAATCACCAGATAAAAAGACAATGGCCCTTATTTATGAAGGAATAGCGACAGGTAGCGACTGGTGAGCGACCGGTAATGACGCTCCCCGCCACGCGAACGCCGGCTCCCCACCACAATCACACATTTATCAAGCCGATCCTGCTTAGCGACTGAGATAGCGCCATATAGCCACTCATTCATCATTATTCCAGCCTCGGCCCACAGCGCCAGCGTCCGACCTTGAACAGCGACAGGTATGACCTCTCGCTACCTGGCGCTCTCCAATGCATTTCAATGGAACAATCTTTAAATATTCATAATTAATTTGTTATTAATGTTTTTTTTTTTTTTTTTTTAAATGTGAAAAATTCTGTGACCACTTCTGCCATGTTAGATAATTTTATTAAGGTAAAAAAAAAAAATTGTGCAGAATTGATATTACAGGTCTGATATTATTGTATTCATATTACTAAATTATTTAAACATTTTTTTTTTTTTGGTTTCCAAAAATATGGTGGTTTGGGGGTTAAAAAACTACTTTTAACACATCGCCGCCAGCGCTCTGGGGTTTAAACATGCATTTTACAGCGCGAGAATTTTTTGAGCGTGATTTTTTGATGAATATGGTGGGAGCCGGTCGCTCTGACCAGTCGCTATCATGCGCACCCATACATCGCGGAACCTGTCAAACAGCGACTCCTAACCCCGTATTCAACATTACTGCACACCGACTCAGGCGCTATCAACAACCGAACAACGGCCAAGCACAGCGACTACTAGCGGGCGCTGCGAAAATACCGCTACAGTCGCTCAACTGTCGCTACCTGCCGCTATTAATGAATCGGCCTCAATGAAAGTCAATGGCACTTTTTTACTCCTAAGAAAAGTAGAGAACTGTTTCCTCCTTTCTACACTGTAGTAAAAGCTGCCATTGACTTTCATTGTCTTCCTATCTGTTGATTCAGTAACAGTGACATTCTCAGGCTTTTTTCTCATGAATTGAATCTTTTTCTACCTTTATTGAAGCGAGGCCCATGGGTTTTCGCTTTGTTATTAGTGGATACATGCCCAAAAACAGACTTTAATCACACAGCCTCTGGCGCTATGGGCTACAACGACCCGATTCGGAGCACCGGCTGTTTTTTTTGATGAATGTGGCGTGACTCAGTCGCACTGAGCTGGCGCTACCGTTCGCTCCCATACAGCGCTGTACTGGTGTTATAGCGACTCACACAACATATTCATCAATGCCGGCCAGCGACTGAGTCGCTCTGAAATAGCGAGCCATGGCCGAGCACAGCGACTACTAGCGGTCGCTCTGAAATCCTCGCTACAGACGCTCATCTGTCGCTACCTGGCGTTAGTAATGAATCAGCCTGCCCGTCTCTTGCATTGGAGCTTGTAAAAATCGCGGTGATCCTGACAGCAGCCATCTTGTTGGGCTCATCCTAAACAAGCCTGGAGGAGAGGATGTCAGGATTGTTAGAAAAATGTATTTGTTTTCCCGATGGAACGCGCTTATCGTACGCTTAACATTTTTTCATTGCTGCAATTAATCAGGTTTAACCCGGGGATTAAAAAAATAAAACGCTGGATGAGCGAGACGCTTCCTGGCAAAGCGACAAGGCGATTACATCACACTGCGTCATGGTCATGTGAACTTTGCTCGGGGAGTTCTGGACAAATGGGGGGGAAATAAAGGAGGCCACATGTCATCCATTAAAGTGGACTTACACTCTACCAGGGAGAAATAGGTTCCCAGGGACACTCACCTAACCTAAAGCCATCAGTGAGCCCTACACCAGGGAGATACTCACCTTTTTATCTGACGCGGGACAAGAGAAAGATGTAAAGCAGCTGCTTCCTGCTCCCCATCATGTAGATCCCAAACTTAAGGTGAAACTTCTGTTAAAGCGGACCTTCACCCTGAATAAAAGCCTATGTTATATGTTTCCCCCACCCTGTACATACAGATTGCTCACATTAATCCGGACCTTCGCCCTGAATAAGAGCCTATCTTATATGTTTCCCACATCCTGTACATACAGATTGCTCACATTAATCCGGACCTTCGCCCTGAATAAGAGTCTATCTTAAATGTTTCCCACATCCTGTACATACAGATTGCTCACATTAATCCGGACCTTCACCCTGAATAAGAGCCTATCTTATATGTTTCCCACACCCTGTACATACAGATTGCTCACATTAATCCGGACCTTCACCCTGAATAAGAGCCTATCTTATATGTTTCCCACACCCTGTACATACAGATTGCTCACATTAATCCGGACCTTTACCCTGAATAAGAGTCTATCTTATATGTTTCCCACACCCTGTACATACAGATTGCTCACATTAATCCGGACCTTTACCCTGAATAAGAGTCTATCTTATATGTTTCCCACACCCTGTACATACAGATTGCTCACGTTAATCCGGACCTTCACCCTGAATAAGAGCCTATCTTATATGTTTCCCACACCCTGTACCTACAGATTGCTCACATTAATCTGGACCTTCACCCTGAATAAGAGCCTATCTTATATGTTTCCCACACCCTGTACATACAGATTGCTCACATTAATCCGGACCTTTACCCTGAATAAGAGCCTATCTTATATGTTTCCCACACCCTGTACCTACAGATTGCTCACATTAATCTGGACCTTCACCCTGAATAAGAGCCTATCTTATATGTTTCCCACACCCTGTACCTACAGATTGCTCACATTAATCCGGACCTTCACCCTGAATAAGAGCCTATCTTATATGTTTCCCACACCCTGTACCTACAGATTGCTCACATTAATCCGGACCTTCACCCTGAATAAGAGTCTATCTTATATGTTTCCCACATCCTGTACATACAGATTGTCCACATTAAAAATCATCCTACCTGCATCTACTGCATGTTATGAGCCTTTAAACATCGAAGATGACGGCTCATGGAGCATCAGGCAGCCTGCAAACAGGACGTGCCTTCTGACTGTGCCGCTCTGCATTCTGGGACTGCTGACCTTTTCCTGACCCCAGCTCTGCTCTGTCTGTGCAAAGCATAAGTATAACTCCACCCCTTGCACTTTATCCCACTCTCCTCTCCTCAGTATGTGATGCTTCTGAGTCAAGATGGCGGCGCCCGTATCCTAGAGTGCTGAACAGAGTTGCAGGCCAGTAAAGGAAAGAATAATAAGTAAGTGACTAAAAACTTAAAATATATTAATTTTAGATGCTGGGGAATCGTTTTTTAAGGGTTTGATTAAATCATGGTGAAGGTCCGGTTGAACTTGCATCCCCTGATTTGTTTCCCCCATGAAGAGAACCTTTTGCCAATTTTTAGTGCTCCAGCTTCACTCTAATTATACTCTACATATATTCTCTTCACTCACTTCACATTATCAGCAGATAACGGCGCCTGTTTTAGCTGTGAAGCTCCGCCTCCTCCATTCATTGCCATTGTTGTGTGTGGCAATGATGTAATTGCTACACCAATATAATGACTGATCTCCTGTCAGCTTACAGAGAGGAACAGCAAAAAAGTCAGAGGCCGATTTATTAATAGCGCCAGGTAGCGACAGTTGAGCGACTGTAGCGGTATTTTCACAGCGCCGGCTAGTATTCGCTGTGCTTGGCCGTTGTTCGGTTGTTGACAGCGACTCAGTCAGTGTGCGGTAATGTGGAATACGGGGTTAGGAGTCGCTGTTTGACAGGTTCCGCGCTGTATGGGAGCGCATGACAGCGAACGGCCATAGCGAACGGCTCCCACCATATTCATTAACAAATCACGCTCCAAATATTTTCGCGCTGTGAAATGCATGTTTAAACCCCAGAGCGCTGGCGGCGATGGGTTAAAAGTAGTTTTTTAACCCCCAAACAACCATAATTTTGAAAAATATAAAATAAAACAAGTTTTTATAAACATTTTGTAATATGAATACATTAATATCAGACCTGTAATATCAATTCTGCACAAATTTTTTTTTTTTTACCGTAAAAAAATATTAAAATGGCAGAAGTGGTCACAGAATTTTTGACATTTAAAAAAAAAAAAATCATTAATATCAATTAATTATGAATATTTAAAGATTGCTCCATTGAAATGGTCATACCTGGCGCTGTTCAAGGTCGGACGCTGGCGCTGTGGGGTGAGGCTGGAATAATGATGAATGATTCGCTATCTGGCGCTCTGTCAGTCGCTAAGCAGGATTGGCTTGATAAATGTGTGATTGCGGAGGGGAGCCGGCGTTCTCGTGGCGGTGACCGTCATTACCGTTCGCTCACCATTCGCTACCTGGCGATATCCCTTGTTAAATAAGGGCCTCAGTGTTCCAGGACAATTCGAAAGACGAATTGATTGATTTCTAGTTCTACACCCTAAGAAGGGAATATAGGCAGACGCTATGGCCAAATGTATTTCACAAGTTTGGTGGGTTTAGGTCCGCTTTAAAATGTTCTCCCCCGCCCTAACCCTACCCCGCACTGAGGCAGGACGGGGAGGTTACCTAAGCCAGGCTCCCGCACCACTCCAGATCCTGGGCGCTGCCATCTTACATGGAAGACGCAAAGCTGCGTCCTCCGGCTCCCGCCTATTATAGTCAACGGGTGGCGGGAGTGCGTGCAGCGCTGGGGGGCGCAGCTTCGCTTCATTTCCTGCGGCTGCCGTAGGGGACCTGGAAGATGGCGAGGGCGCCTGGCTAAGGTAAAGGTTGTTTTTCTTTCAGGCTGATTCATTACTAGCGCCAGGCAACGGCAGATGAGCGTCTGTACAGCGGCGCTAAGAGCGACCGCTAGTGATCGCTCTGATCGGTCGTGAGTCGCTATTACAGAGCGCCTCAGTCACTGGCCGGCATTGATGAATTTGATGTGTGAGTCGCTATAACACCAGTACAGAGCTATATGGGAGCGAACGGGAGCGGCTGGTCAGTGTGAGCGACTCAAACCATATTCATCAAAAAAACACAGCCTCACACAGCGCCGGCGCTCAAAATTGTGTCGCTGCAGCCTCGCTGCAGCCCGCTCTGGGCTGCTAGCGACACAATTTGAGCGCCGGCGCTGTGTGATTAAAGTCCAGTTCTTAACACATATCCTCTAATAACAAAGCGAAAACATATGGAATGACATCGTTATTACATTGTGACACTTTAATACCAGACCTGTAATGACAAATCTGCATAAAAATATAAAAAATCCCAAAATGTATTTAAATCGGCCAGGAGAGGTCACACAATGATTTGATACAAAACAAAAAAAAAAATTATTAAAAGGGAAACCCTGTTTAAAAAGAAGAAAAGTAACGTCCATTGAAATGTATGGGAGAGCGCCAGGTAGCGACAGGTAATACCAGGCGCTCTGAGAGCCAGAGAGCCGCCTGTGATGATGAATCGGTCGCTACGTGTCCGCTGTAAGAGGCGCTCACCAGAATCGCCTTCATAAATGTGGTTATTGCGTGCCGCGGCCGGCGTTCACCTGCCTCTACCTGCTGCTTACAAAGCACTACCTGCCGCTATCCCTTGATGAAATAATGCCCTTTGTAACCCCCCGTCCTGCCTCAGCGCAGGGTGGGATGGCAGGATGTGGGGGGTCAATTTTAACTGAAGTTGCGCTGTAACACCATAAAGTCGTTGTTTAGGACTCAGGGTTCAACATATGGAATTACATTGTAATAACATTTGTAACATGAACACTTTAATGCAGACCTGTAATGTCATTTCTGAAGAAATATATAAAAAATAAAAAAAATGAGAAAAAACTGCTTTTTAATGCCAGAAGAGGTCACAGAATTATTTGTGATTTTTTGAAAAAAAAAACAAAACAAACAAAAACCCCGTTTAAAGAGAAGGAAAGGATCGCCCATTGAAATGTATGGGAGAGCGCCAGGTAGCGAGAGGTCATACCTGGCGCTGTGCAAGGCTGAACGCCGGCGCTGTTCGCTGAGGCTGTGAAAATGATGAATCAGACGCTACATGGCGCTATCCCAGTCGCTAAACAGATTTGCTTAATAAATGTGTAATTGCGTGCCATGTCCGGCGTTCACCAGTCGCTACCTCTCATTAACCAGCCACTACCTGACGCTATCCCTTCTTAAATAAGGGTCCGCGGGAGGCCGATTCATTAATAGCGCCAGGTAGCGACAGATGAGCGCCAGTAGCGTGATTTTCACAGCGCCAGCTAGTAGTCGCTGTGCTTGGCCGGGGTTTGCTTGTTGACAGCGACTCAGTCGGTGTGCGGTAATGTTGAATACGGGGTTAGGGGTCGCTGTTCACAGGTTCCGCGGTTGTATGGGTGCGCCTGACAGCGAATGGCCACGAGCGAACGGCTTGCTGCAGATTCATTAACAAATCACGCTCAAAAAGTTCTCGCGCTGTGAATTCCTTGTTTAAACCCCAGAGCGCTGGCGGCGATGTGTGTAAAGTAGTTTTTAACCCCCAAACAACCCATTTTTTTTTTTTATGTAAAAATTATACAAGTTTTTCTAACATTTTGTAATATGAATACATGAATATCAGACCTGTAATATCATTCTGCACAATTTTTATTTTTTTATTTTTTTTTTTACTTAAGAAATGGTCACAGAATTTTTGACATAAAAAAAAAAAAAAACATTAATAACAATTAATTATGATTATTTAAAGATTGCTCCATTGAAATGCATTGGACAACGCCAGGGAGCGCCAGGTCATATCTGTCGCTGTGATGGGATTAGTAGCGGCGCTGTTCGTTGCAGTCGGCTACCATGATGAATCCCGCGCTAGCTGACGCTCTCGCCGGCGCTAGCCTCATTTAGCGTGATAAATGCGTCCATTGTGACCGCCGCCGGGCGTACTTGAGTCGTAGCCGCCGTTAGCTGGCGGTACCTGGCGCTCGTCAGACACTACCTGACGCTATCCCTTCTTAAATAAGGGCCTTAGTGTGTAATTCTTGGAACAGATTTCTCCTTCCCATGTGCATAACCTTACATTTATCTGTGTTAATCTCAATTTGCCATTTAAAGTGGACCAACACCCAGGGGGGATCGGCCCGGAAATCTATAAGATTCCCGGACCGATCAGATCCCTCCCCGCGGGGCATCCGAAATCGGGATGTCCCGCGGGGAGGAACCCCCCCAGGAGGCCCACAATCCTCACCTTACCTGCGATCCAACGGCGCATGCGCGAGACGCGGCCGCGTCTCTCGCTTCCCTCTAGCAGGGCGCGCTCCCGCGCCGGCCGTTTTGTGAATGGCCGGCGCAGGAGCGCTCCCTGTTAGAGGGAAGCGAGAGACGCAGCCAATGACAGCGCTCTGGTATGCGCTTCCAAGCAGCTTTGGACGCGCATACCAGAGCTGCTCTGAGCGCTGTCATTGGCCGGACGAGGTCACGTGGGAGCGGGGAGAGGTGAGTTTTTGCGCGATCGGGGGGGTTTCAGACAGCGGGGCACCCCCGATCGGGGTGCCCCACCTAAGTGGGACCAACACCCAGAATAGTCAAATCCTGGGTGTTGGTCCACTTTAACTGCCTATGCTTCCAATTTATCCAAAATTGATGAATGGCTAAGAAAGGTCAGCATGGACGTGACCCAAAAAGTTCTTGTTGTGCCATATGAGAGATGTCACGGCTGGCTGTGATTAGATCTGTAATGACGCTGGTTCTGGTCCCTCCTTGAAGCTGCTGCACACTCGCGCTGGTTTACAGCTCCGCTCTCCATGCAGTCTGTTGAAGTCATCATCCGCGTGGTCTGCAGGGATTTGCAGCGGAAGCGAGCTGGCAGGAGAAGCAGCCATGCTGGCACCAAAGATTAAAGCAGAAGAGTCACATAGACTTAGGCCCTTATCTAAGAAGGATAGCGCCAGGTAGTGGCTGGTTAATGAGAGGTAGCGACTGGTGAACGCCGGACACGGCACGCAATGACACATTTATCAAGCAGAATCTGTTTAGCGACTGGGATAGCGCCATGTAGCGTCCGATTCATCATTTTCACAGCCTCAGCGTACAGCGCCGGCGTTCAGCCTTGCACAGCGCCAGGTATGACCTCTCGCTACCTGTCGCTCTCCCGTACATTTCAATGGACGATCCTTTATTCTCTTTAAACGGGGTTTTTGTTTGTTTTTTGTTTTTTTTTCACAAATCTCAAATAATGCTGTGACCTCCTTCTGGCAAATTATATTGACAAATATTAACAAATCACGCTCAAAAATTCTTGCGCTGTAAAATGCATGTTTATACTCCAGAGCGCTGGCGGCGATGTGGTAAAAGTAGTTTTTTAACCCCCGAACAACCTTATTTTTTGAAAAAAATAATAAACAAGTTTTTATAAACATTTTGTAATATGAATACATTAATATCAATATTGAAAATTGTAAAAGCAGTTTTTCGACAAAATTTTTCAATTTTTAGATATTTCTTCAGAATGACATTACAGGTCTGCCATTAAAGTGTTCATGTTACAATGTCGCTACAGGCATTTTCAGAGCGCCCGCTAGTAGTCGCAGTGCTCAGCTGTGGGTTGCTACTTCATAGCGACTCAGTCGCTGTTCAGTAATGTTGAATACATTGTGAGGAGTCGCTATTTGACCAGTACAGCGCTGTATGGGAGCGCATGTTAGCGACTGCTCATAGCGACCGACTCACACCATATTCAGCAAATAAACAGCCTCACAAATCTCTGGCGCTGAAAAATACTTGTTTGAAGCCCAGAGCGCAGGAGGCGGTGTGTTTAAAGTGTTTTCCAGCATCTATCCACTAGTAACAAAGTGAAAACATATGGAATTACATTGTAACAACATTGTAACATGAACACTTTAATGGCAGAGCTGTAATGTCATTTCTGAAGAAATATATAAAACATGAAAATATTGCGGAAAAAATGCTTATTCAATGCCAGAAGAGGTCACAGAATTATTTGAGATTTTTTTTGAAAAAAAAAACAAAAACCCCATTTAAAGAGAAGAAAAGGATCGTCCATTGAAATGTATAGGAGAGCGACAGGTAGCGAGAGGTCATACCTGGCGCTGTGCAAGGCCTGAACGCCGGCGCTGTTCGCTGAGGCTGTGAAAATGATGAATCAGACGCTACATGGCGCTATTCCAGTCGCTAAACAGATTCTGCTTGATAAATGTGTAATTGCGTGCCGCGTCCGGCGTTCACCAGTCGCTACCTCTCATTAACCAGCCACTACCTGACGCTATCCCTTCTTAAATAAGGGTCAAAGAACCAGTGCTGAGCACAGCGACTACTAGCGGTCCGCTCTGAAATCCTCGCTACAGACGCTCATCTGTCGCTACCTGGCGTTAGTAATGAATCAGCCTGTTTGTAGGACCTAAATCGAGACAACCGGGTGGTGGGAAATAGAGTCGGGCCATTATGGGGTTTGGTCTTCTTTAATTAAGTTGTAGAAAGCGTCAGAAGTGCGAGTGATGATGGTCCTGATTGAAGCTCCTCCGGTGAGATTTACGCGACATGTCGCTGTGAAGGTGATAATAAGCTTCTCAAGCTGTCTGAGCCTCTTGTTATTAATTTGCAGAGCTCTGCTGTGATGGCGGATCAAGGTTCTTCTCTTCTTTAGGAAGGTGATGTGGATCCAAAAGGGGCCACGAAGCGCATGATGGCAGCTGTTCTGCCGGACTTATCAGCTCTATCTAGAGCCATGTAGGGGGGGGGGGAAGGTTAGTATCAGGGGTACCTCCGGGTTCCAGGTGCTTTAACACCGTGGACTTAGGGTTCCTGTACTGCGCTTATATGGGAGTATTTAGTAGGGCTAGTGCGCTAATTTAACGTTTCGCTAATTTAAGCTTCCTCAGTGCACTCCTATCCTGGAAACAGTTAAATTATATAAGGTGTTAAATACTTGGTAATGTAGTTCTTCATATGTACATGTGTAATCAGTAAGATAGGTGCCCTTACTTTTCCCGATGCCACGGGGAGGCCGATTCATTAATAGCGCCAGGTAGCGACAGATGAGCGCCAGTAGCGTTATTTTCACAGCGGCCCGCTAGTATTCGCTGTGCTTGGCCGTTGTTCGGTTGTTGACAGCGACTCAGTTGGTGTGCGGTAATGTTGAATACGGGGTTAGGAGTCGCTGTTTGACAGGTTCCGCGCTGTATGGGAGCGCATGACAGCGAATGGCCATAGCGAATGGCTCCCAGCATATTCATTAACAAATCACGCTCCAAAAATTCTCGCGCTGTGAAATGCTTGTTTAAACCCCAGAGCGCTGGCGGCGATGGGTTAAAAGTAGATTTTTAACCCCCAAACAACCATATTTTTTGGAAAAAAAAAATGTTTTTCAAAACATTTTGTAATATGAATACATTAATATCAGACCTGTAATATCAATTCTGCACAATTTTTTTTTTTTTTTTTTTACCTTAAAAAAAATATATAACATTGCTGAAGTGGTCACAGAACTTTTGACATTTAAAAAAAAAAAAAAAAAAAAAAAAACAATATCAATTAAATATGAAGATTTAAAGATTGCTCCATTGAAATGTATGGGAGAGCGCCAGGTAGCGAGAGGTCATACCTGGCGCTGTGATGGGATTAGCAGCGGCGCTGTTCGTTGCAGTCCACTACATGATGAATCCCGCGCCAGGTGACGCTCTCGCCCGGCGCTAGCCTCATTTAGCGTGATAAATGCGTGATTGTGTTCGCCGCCTGGCGTTCTGGAGTCGGTAGCCGCCGATAGCTGGCGCTACCTGGCGCTAGTGAGACACTACTTGGCGCTATCCCTTGATAAATAAGGCCCTTAGTATCAGGGGGTACCTCCGGGTTCCAGGTGCTTTAAAGTGGACCAACACCCAGGATTTTCAGTATCCTGGGTGTTGGTCCATTTCCGCGGGGCACCCCGATCGCTGTGTGAAACCCCTCAGAAAGTCCCAAAAACTCACCTGACCCCCGCTCCCACGTGACTCGTTCTACCAATCACAGCGAGGTCCGACGACGGACAAGGTGAAAGCGGCTGCCGGCGCCTCTTGCGCGTCCCTCTTACAGGGACTTTTGTGAATGGCCGGCGTGGGTGCGCAGAGGCGATGGCGGCCCGCGCATGCACCGTTGGAACGAGGATCAGGTAGGATTTGCGGTGTCCTGGGGGGTTTCACACAGGGGTGCCCCGCAGGCAGGGAGCTGATCGGCCCGGGAATCTTATAGATTCCCAGGCCGATCAGCTGTGGGTGTTGGTCCACTTTAACACCGTGAATTTAGGGTTCCTGTACTGCGCTTATGTGGGAGTATTTAGTAGGGCTAGTGCGCTAATTTAATGTTTCGCTTATTTAAGCTTCCTCAGTGCACTCCTATCCTGGAAACAGTCAAATTATATAAGGTATTAAATACTTGGTAATGTAGTTCTTCATATGTACATGTGTAATCAGTAAGATAGGTGCCCTTACTTTTCCCGAAGCCACTAAGGCCCTTATTTAAGAAGGGATAGCGCCAGGTAGTGGCTGGTTAATGAGAGGTAGCGACTGGTGAACGCCGGACACGGCACGCAATTACAAGCAGAATCTGTTTAGCGTCTGGGTTAGCGCCATGTAGCGTCTGATTAATCATTTTCACAGCCTCAGCGAACAGCGCCGGCGTTCAGCCTTGCACAGCGCCAGGTATGACCTCTCGCTACCTGACGCTCTCCCATACATTTCAATGGACGAACCTTTCCTTCTATTTAAAGGGTTTTTTTTTTATTTATTTATTTATTTTTTAATCACAAATAATTCTGTAACCTCTTCTGGCATTGAAAAGCAGTTTTTCCACAATTTTTTCATTTTTTATATATTTCTGCAGAAATGACATTACAGGTCTGCCATTAAAGTGTTCATGTTACAATGCTGTTACAATGTAATTCCATATGTTTTCGCTTTGTTACTAGTGGATAGATGCTGGAAAACAGACTTTAAACACACCGCCTCCTGCGCTCTGGGCTTCAAACAAGCATTTTTCAGCGCCAGAGATTTGTGAGGCTGTTTTTCTTCCTGAATATGGTGTGAGTCGGTCGCACTGACCAGTCGCTAACATGCGCTCCCATACAGCGCTGTACTGGTCAAATAGCAACTCCTCACATAGTAGTCAACATTACTGCACAGCGACTGAGTCGCTATAAAGTAGCGACCCACGGCTGAGCACAGTGACTACTAGCGGGCGCTCTGAAAATGCCTGCTACAGACGCTCATCTGTCGCTACCTGGCGTTAGTGATTAATCAGCCTGTTGGTTCAGCTACTTTGAGCGCACTAGCCCTACTAAATACTCCCACATAAGCGCAGTACAGGAAGTCCACGGTGTTAAAGCACCTGGAAACCGGAGGTACCCCTGATACTAACCTTTCCCCCCTACATGTATATAAGCTACGGGAGTAGGGGCACTAGATACAGAATACAGGGAGTGTAAGCTGCCAGCAGGAGGGATTTTTTTTTAATAATAATAATTAATAGTTATAAAGAGAAATATGAGACTGCACCGAGCTGTAAATTTGTATCAATGTGTAGTGTGCACAAAGGGGTAAAACGACTACATACAAAAAAACGAAGGTCCCGCACCTTCCAAACACCCACTAAAATATATGGCACCACTACTGATTGTATCACAAAATATAAGTATTTATTGATCACAATATCACAACAACTATATACACTAAAGACTCATTAAAAAACACCAACAGGCATTTGCCCTTATTCATCAAGCGATAGCGCCAGGTAGTGTCTGACGAGCGCCAGGTAGCGGCAGCTAACGGCGACTACCGACTCAAGTACGCCCGGCGGCGGTCACAATGACGCATTTATCAAGCAAAATGAGGCTAGCGCCGGCGAGAGCGACGGCTAGCGCGGCATTCATCATGAAGCCGCCTGGACCGAACAGCGCCGCTGCAAATTCCCTCACAGCGCCAGGTATGAGCTGTCGCTCCCTGGCGATGTCCAATGCATTTCAATGGAGCAATCTATAATTATTCATAATTAATTGGTATTATTTTTTTTTTTTAATTTTTTTAATGTCAAAAAATCGGAGACCACTTCTGCAATGTTAGGATTTATTTTTAAGTCAAAAAAAAAAAAAAAAAAAATATGTGCAGAATTGATCTAACAGGTCTGAGATTAATGTATTCATATTACAAAATGATTCTAAAAACATGTATAATGTTACATTCAAAAAATATGGTTGTTTAGGGGTTAAAAACTAGTTAAGACACATCGCCGCCAGCGCTCTGGGGTTTAAACAAGGAATGGACAGCGACAGCACATTCGGAGCGTGATTTGTTGATGAATATGAAGCTAGCCGTTCGCTCTGGCCATTCGTTGTCAGGCGCTCACATACAACGCTGGACCTGTGAAACAGCGACCCCCCAGCCCGTATTCAACATTACCGCACACCGACTGAGTCGCTGTCATCAAGCTAACGCCGGCCAAGCACAGCGAATACTGGCTGGCGCTGAAAAAATCACGCTACAGTCGCTCATCTGTCGCTACCTGGCGCTATTAATGAATCGGCCTCATTGTCAATAAGGGAAAGGAACCATTGAGGAGGCAAGGGACTGGTGGGTAATACAATCAAATTAATAAAATTGGTTCTACATAAATTGCACTGCCCGGCTGGTATAAAATAAAGTGCTATAGTGCAAATCAATATAACATTTAAATAAGAACAACAGTGTAACAATTTATTAAACACCACTGAAAGTGCAAGTTCTGACCTAAATTCCCCTCTAACCTATACCTAACCATGAATGTACTAATACAACAGTGAGAACCGGCCGGACAAGTCCTGAGGAAGTGACGCTGGTGACGTCACGGAACGCGTAGACTCTGGGGAAGTGGGCTGGTGGTCGTTTCTTGATGTAAGTTACTCATTTATATTTGGGATGCTATTTATCTGCCCTCTCCGGCCGGTTCTCACTGTTGTATTAGTACATTTATGGTTAGGTATAGGTTAGAGGGGAATTTAGGTCAGAACTTGCACTTTCAGTGGTGTTTAATAAATTGTCCCACTGTTGTTCTTATTTAAATGTTATACTGATTTGCACTATAGCACTTTATCTTGTACCAGCCGGGCAGTGCAAGTAATGTAGAACCAATTTGTATTACCCACCAGTCCTTTGCCCCCTCAATGGTTCCTTTCCCTTCCCTTATTGACAATGTTTGTTGTTGGTGTTTTTTAATGAGTCTTTAGTGTATATAGTTGTTGTGATATTGTGATCAATAAATACTTATATTTTGTGATACAATCAGTAGTGGTGCCATATATTTTAGTGGGTGTTTTGGAAGGTGTGGGACCTTCGTTTGTTGTAAATAATTAATAGTTAATAATAATTATAATAATTAATAAGTTTTTAATTTCTTACACTATCTAGAGCCAGCCTGGGGTTGATTGTCTCTTTCTCTCTGTTGTACCTTTTTGGTAGCATCCCCCCTGATCCACAACAAAGCAATTCCGTTTACTCCTATGGGCGATTGTGGCGCGTGGAGGGACGGGTCCCGCGTTCTAGTCCAGGCGCGCTTTGATCTGTTTGGCATCGGGGACTTTTGAACACGACCTGTCTTATTCCCCTTCACTGAAGTTTGTCTTCAAATATTTATGGATGCCGTGAAATTGAGGTCAGGCTGTAGCTGGACGATTCTTCTGTTTAGATTGTTACATTGTATGCGCTCCTCCAGACTGAAATAAAGACCTTGGATCACATATATTATAACAAAGCAGAAGACACTGCGGCAAGCAGAGCATTGCAATGGAGATTTCTCCCCTCTACATTGGTGTTAAACCAGACCTTCACCATGATTTCATGAAAACCCTTAGAAAACGATTCCCCAGCAACTAAAACGAATATATTTAAAGTTTTTAGTCACTTACTTATTATTCTTTCCCCCACTGGGCTGCAACTCTGTTCAGGACTTTAGGATACGCGCGCCGCCATCTTGACTCAGAAGCATCACACTTACTGAGGAGAGGAGAGCGGGATAAAGTACAGAGGGCGGGTTATAGCTGTGCTTTGCTCAGACAGAGCAGAGCTGGGGTCAGGGAAAGGACAGCAATCCCAGAATGCAGAGCAGCACAGTCATAAGGCACGTCCTGTTTGCAGGCTGCCTGATGCTCCATGAGCCGTCATCTTCGATGTTTAAAGGCTCATAACATGCAGTGGATGCAGGTAGGATGATGTGAGCAATCTGTATGTACAGGGTGTGGGAAACATATAAGATAGGCTCTTATTCAGGGTGAAGGTCCGGATTAATGTGAGCAATCTGTATGTACAGGGTGTGGGAAACATATAAGATAGGCTCTTATTCAGGGTGAAGGTCCGGATTAATGTGAGCAATCTGTATGTACAGGGTGTGGGAAACATATAAGATAGGCTCTTATTCAGGGTGAAGGTCCGGATTAATGTGGGCAATCTGTATGTACAGGATGTGGGAAACATATAAGATAGGCTCTTATTCAGGGTGAAGGTCCGGATTAATGTGAGCAATCTGTATGTACAGGGTGTGGGAAACATATAAGATAGGCTCTTATTCAGGGTGAAGGTCCGGATTAATGTGGGCAATCTGTATGTACAGGATGTGGGAAACATATAAGATAGGCTCTTATTCAGGGTGAAGGTCCGGATTAATGTGAGCAATCTGTATGTACAGGGTGTGGGAAACATATAAGATAGGCTCTTATTCAGGGTGAAGGTCCGGATTAATGTGGGCAATCTGTATGTACAGGGTGGGGGAAACATATAAGATAGGCTCTTATTCAGGGTGAAGGTCTGGATTAATGTGAGCAATCTCTATGTACAGGGTGTGGGAAACATATAAGATATGCTCCTATTCAGGTGAAGGTCCAGATTAATGTGGGCAATCTGTATGTACAGGGTGGGAGGAACATATAAGATAGGCTCTTATTCAGGGTGAAGGTCCGGATTAATGTGGACAACTTGCACCTCTGAAAGTCTTTTTAGACTTATGGTCAGGGGTCAGTATTCCCCGAGGTTGAGGATGTAAGCAGACCTGTCATTTTTCTCTGCTCTCCCAGCCTCTATATCTTTTGTTTTAGTTGATAGATTGTCTTCGTTTTCTGTTTTGTTGTTCACTTGTGAATCCGTATCCCGGTGACTTCACACAGAAGTGCGTCATCCTTTGGCCGGATGATTTTTTCTCCAGATGTAGAATCCTTCCAGTGATGTATGGGCTCACCCTTTCCTACAAGCCGCCCTTTCTCATCATATACATAGCGCCCGGCCAGCGGACCTTGGCTTGCTTCCCTTACACAACGCTGTAGGGGGAAAAACACAGGCAAGGCATGCTAATCCTATATATGGTATATATTAGCCTCAGCCATTGCCAGGCCCAGGGGCGGACTGGGGCTAAAAAACGGCCCGGGACTTTTTGGGGCACACCGGCCCTGCTGCACTGTTCTTAATGTCACTATATACACACCTTATTTTTGTTCCATAAGATGCACCCAGGGTTTAAAGGACTAAAATAAGAAAGAAAATATTCTGAACCAAATGGTGTGCTTAAATTCCCCCATTCAGTGCGCAGAATCACCCCATGACAATGAAGGCAGTGGGGGCATCCCTCAGTACAGCCAGTGGGGGCATCCCTCAGTACAGCCAGTGGGGGCGTCCCTCAGTACAGCCAGTGGGGGCATCCCTCAGTACAGCCAGTGGGGGCGTCCCTCAGTACAGCCAGTGGGGGCATCCCTCAGTACAGCCAGTAGGGGAATCCCTCAGTACAGCCAGTGGGGGCATCCCTCAGTACAGCCAGTGGGGCATCCCTCAGTACAGCCAGTAGGGGCATCCCTCAGTACAGCCAGTAGGGGCATCCCTCAGTACAGCCAATGAGCGGCATCCTGGTGCGATCATGATCATCCTGCAATAGCGCTAGTGTGAAACCAGCCTCACCCTCCATTTTACTGTGACTTGTGATTTGCTGCGGTGCATTTCCTGTGCCCCAGCGGCGTGGGCACCGGGAGTGGAAGGCGATGGCAGCAGGACTGGCAGAGGATAAGCAGCAGCAGCGAACCGGCAACGCCACCGCCGCCGCCGCTCTCACACACACACAATAACACACATACATGCTTACCGGCACTTCCTGGCTGTTGTGCGCAACAGCCGGGAAGTGCCGGTAAGCATGTATGTGTGTTATTGTGTGTGAGAGCGGTGGCGCCGGCATTAACCGCAGGGCCGGGCGGCCGGCTGCTCCCCCAGTCTCCAGCATCTTTTCCATGGGGTCGCAGCCCTCCCTGGCACCGGCCTACCGGGATTTTGCCCGGTATGCCCTATGGCCAGCCCGCCCCTGGCCAGGCCAAAGCCTTTTCTAGTAGCCAGATCCCTACAGATAACGTCACATGGATTTATTCAGAGAGAGAATCCATGACCGGCTCAGGGGAAGAAGTTGCAGATCCCTAGATACATACCTGCTATTCATACTTCTGATACAGGATGTTTTCAATTATTTCGTAGAAGACAGTGAGCAGTTACAGACATATGGCCACTAATATTTGTCCTGTCATTAAAGTGCTTTTTAAAACGACCAACCACCTTCCTTGAATCTATAAAACTCTAGGGCCAGTGATCTCTCTCTTCAGGGGATTGGGATCCAAATTTGACCAGCCCCGATGTGTGAAACCCCTGGCATCACCCGAAAAAGTCACCTTTCCTTTTTTTTTTTTTTATATTCTTTATTTTGATAAGGATTTTTACATACAACATTAGAATACAACAACAAGGAAAAATGCAAGGGAGGAACAAGGAACAGGGAGGGAAGAGAAGGAGGAGGGGGCGGGGGACAACATTATTTCGAGAAATACACATTCCATGAGTGAAGCCTCTATACAGTCAATTCAAACGTCAACGTTTCGTATTAGTCAATGACACTAATGACCGGAAGCCCGGGAGCAGGTCTCAAGCAGGTGCTGAGTGGGTAACAGTCCCTGCCAGAGCAGGCTCCGGATGTATGATGTGGGGGGCCCATTACTTGTATCTTGTGGAGGGTCTGACCCAGGGGACGAGTCCGGACCCATCTCGGCGGTCCCTTTGTAGGCTCCAACACCACGCTACTCGGAGAGCAACTGCCTGAATTCACTCGATTCTTGGAACATCAACCAGGGCAACCAGGTGGACCTGTAGCAGTCACCTTTCCTTTGATCCTATGCTGAGTGTAGGCTGTCCATAAAATAAAATAACACAGAGAGCGGCCATCAATGCTCCATCTCTTCGTACCAGGCTTTGGTTGTCCATGACCCCACCCCCGGCCATGAGGGCCTTTGTAGTAGCTATAGAGACTGAGAGGCCGATTCATTAATAGCGCCAGGTAGCGACAGATGAGCGACAGTAGCGCTATTTTCACAGCGCACGCTAGTATTCGCTGTGCTTGGCCGTTGTTCGGCTGTTGACAGCGACCCCGTCGGTGTGCGGTAATGTTGAATACGGGGTTAGGAGTCGCTGTTTGACAGGTTCCGCGCTGTATGGGAGCGCATGACAGCGAATGGCCATAGCGAACGGCTCCCAGCATATTCATTAACAAATCACGCTCAAAAAATTCTCACGCTGTGAAATGCTTGTTTAAACCCCAGAGCGCTGGCGGCAATGGGTTAAAAGTAGTTTTTTAACCCCCAAACAACCATATTTTTTGAAAAAAAAAAAAAACATGTTTTTAAAAACACTTTGTAATATGAATACATTAATATCAGACCTGTAATATCAATTCTGCACAATGTTTTTTTTTTTTTTTTTACCTTAAAAAAAATCTATAACATTGCAGAAGTGGTCACAAAATTTTTGACATTTAAAAAAAAAAAAATAAATAAAAATTAATAGCAATTAATTAAGAATTTTTAAAGATTGCTCCATTGAAATGCATTGGAGAGCGCCAGGTAGCGAGAGGTCATACCTGTCGCTGTTCAAGGTCGCTCGCTGGCGCTGTGGGGTGAGGCTGGAATAATGATGAATGATTCGCTATCTGGCGCTATCTCAGTCGCTAAGCAGGATCGGCTTGATAATTGTGTGATTGCGGAGGGGAGCCGGCGTTCTCGTGGCGGTGAGCGTCATTACCGTTCGCTCACCATTCGCTACCTGGCGCTATCCCTTGTTAAATAAGGGCCTCATTTGATGTGTTGTTGGTAGGATAGAACAGCAGGTGCTTAAAGTGGACCAAAAGCTACAGCCAAAGGCCCTGGAATTTATAGGATTTATAAGATTCCAGGGCTGTCTGATTTTCTGCCCCCGGGGCATCTCGAATTGGGAAAGATATACCTTCTCCCGCTCCAAGGGCGCTCAGCTTCCTTCAGCTAGATGGGGAGGCTGATTTATTAATAGCGACATGTAGCGACAGTTGAGCGACTGTAGCGGTATTTTCACAGCGCCCGCTAGTAGTCGCTGTGCTTGGCCGCTGTTCAGTTGTTGACAGCGACTCAGTCGGTGTGGCGTAATGTTGAATACAAGGTTTCGAGTCGCTATTTGACAGGTTCCGTGCTGTATGGGTGCGCAGGATAGCGACTGGTCAGAGCGACCGGCTTATTCATCAAAAAATCACGCTCAAAAATTTCTCGCGCTGTGAAATGCATGTTTAAACCCCAGAGCGCTGGAGGCGATGGGTTAAAAGTCGTTTTTTAACCCCCAAACCACCATATTTTTGGAAACCAAAAAAAAAAAGTATTTTAAATAATTTAGTAATATGAATACATTAATATCAGACCTGTAATATCAATTCTGCACAATTTTTTTTTTTATTTTTTTTCCCTTACAAAAATGATCTAAAATGGCAGAAGTGGTCACAGAATTTTTCACATTTAAAGTTGACCAACACCCAGGATTTTGACTATCCTGGGTGTTGGTCCACTTAGGTGGGGCACCCCGATCGGGGGTGCCCCGCTGTGTGAAACCCCCCCGATCGCCGCAAAAACTCACCTCTCCCCGCTCCCACGTGACCTCGTCCGGCCAATGACAGCGCTCAGAGCCGCTCTGGTATGCGCGTCCAAAGCCGCTTGGACGCGCATACCAGAGCGCTGTCATTGGCTGCGTCTCTCGCTTCCCTCTAACAGGGAGCGCGCCTGCGCCGGCCATTCACAAAACGGCCGGTGCGGGAGCGCGCCCTGCTAGAGGGAAGCGAGAGACGCTGCCGCGTCTCGCGCATGCGCCGTTGGATCGCCGGTAAGGTGAGGATTGTGGGCCTCCTGGGGGGTTCCTCCCCGCGGGACATCCCGATTTCGGATGCCCTGCGGGGAGGGATCTGATCGGTCCGGGAATCTTATAGATTTCCGGGCCGATCCCCCCTGGGTGTTGGTCCACTTTAAAAAAAAAAAACATTAATAACAATTATTAATATTTAAAGATTGTTCCATTGAAATGCATTGGAGAGCGCCAGGTAGCGAGAGGTCACACCTGTCGCTGTTCAAGGTCGGACGCTGGCGCTGTGGGCTGAGGCTGGAATAATGATGAATGAGTGGCTATATGGCGCTATCTCAGTCGCTAAGCAGGATTGCCTTGATAAATGTGTGATTGTGGTGGGGAGCCGGCGTTCTCGTGGCGGGGCCCGTCATTACCGGCCGCTCACCATCGCTACCTGGCGCTATTCCTTCATAAATAAGGGCCTTGGTCTTTGCCCACGCATACGCCATAGGATTGGGTGACAGCACAGCAACCCAAATCCGGGTTTTGGTCCATCTAGTAAGATGCACTGCTAGACCAAGCCAAGTTTTGCTGGAGTTACCTGCTATTTATTGACCATCTAATGTTGATAAGTTTAATGCGACATCGGCGACTTGCCGGCAAGCTTTGTGCTCAGCCATTGGTAGAGAGCTCATGTGATACACACTAGACCAGAGGTGCTCAACCACTTCTCGTAAAGGTCCATTTAAAGGCATCAGGTGAGAGGTGAAGGTCCGGGCAGAGGGCTGTAGTGGGGGGTGGTTAGTTAGAAATCAGCGCACTGGGGGCGGGGCTATAGATTCTCCAGGCAAATATAGAAAAGGCTAATTTATGTGTATACCTTGCAATGCTACTTCCTGCCCCTGCAGTACTTTATATTGCAGTGCTATGTTCCAGCGAGTTCTGAACACAGAAGCAACTTAGTGCAGGGCTGTCAGGGCAGGGGTCCGGAAATCTGGCGTCAAGGTCCGCATTCGGACCCCGGTCCGCCAGTTGAGTATCGCTTCACTAGAGAGTTCTAGCCAGGCATTCTATCATTCGGCCCTGATCTCGTATCTGTTTAATGGTGTATGGTGCCTTTATATAAAGGGGACCTTCACCCCAAATAAGAGTCTATCTTATATGTTTCCAACACCCTGTACATACAGATTGCTCACATTAATCCGGACCTTCACCCTGAATAAGAGTCTATCTTATATGTTTCCCACACCCTGTACATACAGATTGCTCACATTAATCCGGACCTTCACCCTGAATAAGAGTCTATCTTATATGTTTCCAACACCCTGTACATACAGATTGCTCACATTAATCCGGACCTTCACCCTGAATAAGAGTCTATCTTATATGTTTCCCACACCCTGTACATACAGATTGCTCACATTAATCCGGACCTTCACCCTGAATAAGAGTCTATCTTATATGTTTCCCACACCCTGTACATACAGATTGCTCACATTAATCCGGACCTTCACCCTGAATAAGAGTCTATCTTATATGTTTCCAACACCCTGTACATACAGATTGCTCACATTAATCCGGACCTTCACCCTGAATAAGAGTCTATCTTATATGTTTCCCACACCCTGTACATACAGATTGCTCACATTAATCCGGACCTTCACCCTGAATAAGAGTCTATCTTATATGTTTCCCACACCCTGTACATACAGATTGCTCACATTAATCCGGACCTTCACCCTGAATAAGAGTCTATCTTATATGTTTCCCACACCCTGCACATACAGATTGCCCACATTAATCCGGACCTTCACCCTGAATAAGAGTCTATCTTATATGTTTCCCACACCCTGCACATACAGATTGCCCACATTAATCCGGACCTTCACCCTGAATAAGAGTCTATCTTATATGTTTCCCACACCCTGTACATACAGATTGCCCACATTAATCCGGACCTTCACCCTGAATAAGAGTCTATCTTATATGTTTCCAACACCCTGTACATACAGATTGCTCACATTAATCCGGACCTTCACCCTGAATAAGAGTCTATCTTATATGTTTCCAACACCCTGTACATACAGATTGCTCACATTAATCCGGACCTTCACCCTGAATAAGAGTCTATCTTATATGTTTCCCACACCCTGTACATACAGATTGCTCACATTAATCCGGACCTTCACCCTGAATAAGAGTCTATCTTATATGTTTCCCACACCCTGTACATACAGATTGCTCACATTAATCCGGACCTTCACCCTGAATAAGAGTCTATCTTATATGTTTCCCACACCCTGCACATACAGATTGCCCACATTAATCCGGACCTTCACCCTGAATAAGAGTCTATCTTATATGTTTCCCACACCCTGCACATACAGATTGCCCACATTAATCCGGACCTTCACCCTGAATAAGAGTCTATCTTATATGTTTCCCACACCCTGTACATACAGATTGCCCACATTAATCCGGACCTTCACCCTGAATAAGAGTCTATCTTATATGTTTCCAACACCCTGTACATACAGATTGCTCACATTAATCCGGACCTTCACCCTGAATAAGAGTCTATCTTATATGTTTCCAACACCCTGTACATACAGATTGCTCACATTAATCCGGACCTTCACCCTGAATAAGAGTCTATCTTATATGTTTCCCACACCCTGTACATACAGATTGCTCACATTAATCCGGACCTTCACCCTGAATAAGAGTCTATCTTATATGTTTCCAACACCCTGTACATACAGATTGCTCACATTAATCCGGACCTTCACCCTGAATAAGAGTCTATCTTATATGTTTCCCACACCCTGTACATACAGATTGCTCACATTAATCCGGACCTTCACCCTGAATAAGAGTCTATCTTATATGTTTCCCACACCCTGTACATACAGATTGCTCACATTAATCCGGACCTTCACCCTGAATAAGAGTCTATCTTATATGTTTCCCACACCCTGCACATACAGATTGCCCACATTAATCCGGACCTTCACCCTGAATAAGAGTCTATCTTATATGTTTCCCACACCCTGCACATACAGATTGCCCACATTAATCCGGACCTTCACCCTGAATAAGAGTCTATCTTATATGTTTCCCACACCCTGTACATACAGATTGCCCACATTAATCCGGACCTTCACCCTGAATAAGAGTCTATCTTATATGTTTCCCACACCCTGTACATACAGATTGCCCACATTAATCCGGACCTTCACCCTGAATAAGAGTCTATCTTATATGTTTCCCACACCCTGTACATACAGATTGCCCACATTAATCCGGACCTTCACCCTGAATAAGAGTCTATCTTATATGTTTCCCACACCCTGTACATACAGATTGCCCACATTAATCCGGACCTTCACCCTGAATAAGAGTCTATCTTATATGTTTCCCACACCCTGTACATACAGATTGCTCACATTAATCCGGACCTTCCCCCTGAATAAGAGCCTATCTTATATGTTTCCCACACCCTGTACATACAGATTGCTCACATTAATCCGGACCTTCCCCCTGAATAAGAGCCTATCTTATATGTTTCCCACACCCTGTACATACAGATTGCTCACATTAATCCGGACCTTCCCCCTGAATAAGAGCCTATCTTATATGTTTCCCACACCCTGTACATACAGATTGCTCACATTAATCCGGACCTTCCCCCTGAATAAGAGCATATCTTATATGTTTCCCACTGGATCTGTACGTTTTAATGAAACCGCTCTAGGGTATAAAGGCTGCGGGAGCAAAAAAATTAGTATTAATGTTTTAATTTTCTGCCTGGACTGGTCCTTTAAGTCATTTTTTTTTTAAATAAAGGTTCACTTTAAGTGTTTTACTTAGGGGTTTATTCATCAAGCCATAGCGTCAGATAGCGAACGGTGACCGCCGGGTGCTGTACACAATACCACATTTATGAAAGCAAATCTGGTCAGCGACTCTTAACAGCGACACGTAGCGACCGATTCATCATCACAGACGGCTCACCGTATACCGCCGGCGCTGTGGCTTCCAGAGCGCCTGGTATTACCTGTTGCTCTCCCATACATTTCAATGGACGATCCTTTTCTTTAAACAGGGTTTTAATATTATTATTTTTTTTTTTAAATGATCAAATAATTGTGTGACCTCTCATGGCCTAGAAAAAGTCATTTTAGAAAACTTTTTTGATTAATAATATTTTTATGCAGAATTGTCCTTACATGTCTGGTATTAAAGTGTTCATGTTACAATGTAATAACAATGTCATTCCATAAGTTTTCGCTTTGTTACTAGTGGATACATGTTCAAAAACAGACTTTAATCACACAGCCTCTGGCGCTATGGGCTACAACGACCCGATTTTGAGCGCCAGCGCTGTTTTTTTGACGAATGTGGTGTGAGTCAGTCGCACTGAGCTGGTGCTACCGTTCGCTCCAATGCAGCGCAGTACTGCGACTCACATCAAATTATTCATCAATGCCGGCCAGCGACTGAGGCGCTCTGAAACAACTAACCATGGCCGAGCACAGCGACTACTAGCGGTCGCTCTGAAATCCTCGCTACAGGCGCTCATCTGTCGCTACCTGGCGTTAGTGATGAATCAGCCTGCCCAAATGTTTCACTTAGATTGTAGATTAGCATTTCTTTTTAGGATTTGAAGACCTAGAGGCTGATTCATCATTAGCGGCAGGTAGCGAGAGATGAGCGTCTGTAGCAGGTATTTTCAGAGCGCCCGCTAGTAGTCACTGTGTTCAGCCGTGGGTCGCTAGTTTATAGCGACTCCCGTCGCTGTTCAGTAATGTTGAATACATTATGAGGAGTCGCTATTTGACCAGTACAGCGCTGTATGGGAGCGCATGGTAGCGACTGCTCATAGCGACCGACTCACACCATATTCAGCAAAAAAACAGCCTCACAAATCTCTGGCGCTGAAAAATACTTGTTTGAAGCCCAGAGCGCAGGAGGCGGTGCCTGTTTTCCAGCATCTATCCACCAGTAACAAAGCGAAAACATATGGAATTACATTGTAACATGAACACTTTAATGGCAGACCTGTAATGTCATTTCTGAAGAAATATTTAAAAAATGTAAAAAATTATGAAAAAACTGCTATTTCAATGCCAGAAGAGGTCACAAAATTATTTGTGATTTTTGGGGAAAAAAAAAAAAAAAACAGTTTAAAGAGAAGAAAAGGATCGTCCATTGAAATGTATGGGAGAGCGTCAGGTAGCGAGAGGTCATACCTGGCGCTGTGAAAGGCTGAACACCGGCGCTGTTCGCTGAGGCTGTGAAAATGATGAATCAGACGCTACATGGCGCTATCCCAGTCGCTAAACAGATTCTGCTTGATAAATGTGTAATTGCGTGCCGTGTCCGGCGTTCACCAGTCGCTACCTCTCATTAACCAGGCGCTACCTGACGCTATCCCTTCTTAAATAACCCCCCTAGCCTAACAGGTGAGCTATATACACCCTCTCTCAATGGAGGCATCAGAGTTTCTCAGTAGAATAATGATGGGGCAGCAGGTGTTTGATATAAAAGAACGGTTTATCGATGGGGGGGGGGGGGGGTGCACCCTGATAGATGACCTGCAGACAGGTAACACAAAGCTGGGAGCTTCATTACAGAAAAGACGGCGGGTGGGGTGGGGTGGGGTGTTAATTGCATAGGGGAGAGCTCCAGGTGTGCGTGAAAAGCAGAACTGGAAGGGGGAGGTAATGGGAGGGCTGGTACCTCGCTGCCAGAGTTCAGGAAAACAATACCTAGCAGCTGGCCAGGAGGATGTGGCGTGTTGTGTGCTTTTTAGGAATTGCAACCACAGTGTTAGAATCTATTCTGGGAATTTCGAGAAGTATTTTGATTTGACTTGTGTGTATTTGACATGATCTTAAAGTGGACCAACACCCGATGCTGATCGGCCCGGGAATCTATAAGATCCTGATCGGGGGTGCCCCGCTGTATGAAACCCCCCAGAAAGCCCCGAAATCCCTACCTGCTTCTCGATCCAGCGGCGCATGCGCGAGCCGCCGCTCGCACATCCCTCTAGCAGGGCGCGCACCCGCACCGGCCGTTTGTGAATGGCCG
This sequence comes from Gastrophryne carolinensis, assembly GCA_027917425.1. Taxonomy (NCBI): domain Eukaryota; kingdom Metazoa; phylum Chordata; class Amphibia; order Anura; family Microhylidae; genus Gastrophryne; species Gastrophryne carolinensis. Next base: position 170,930,688 of record CM051243.1, read on the forward strand.
GCGCGGGCGCGCTCCCTGTAAGAGTGACGCACGGGGGGAGGCGGCGGGCGTGCTCGTTTGTCCGTCGACTGACCTCGCTTGTCCGTCGGCGGGGATTGGCTGCAGCGGTCACGTGGGAGCGGGGACAGGTGAGTTTTTGGGGCTTTCTGGGGGGTTTCACACAGCGGGGCTCCCCCGATCGGCTGACCAAAACCCAGGATAGTCAAAATAGATAAGATAGTCAAGATCTTCTCCCTGCTCCTTGCAAAAATGTCCCCGACTGCACGGGGAGGCTGATTCATTACTAGCGCCAGGTATCAGCAGATGAGCGTCTGTACTGCAGTGCAGAGCTAGTGGTCGCTCTGATCGGCCGTAAGTCAGTATTACAGTCACTTTGATAAATGTGGTATTGCGTACAGCGCCCGGCGTTCACCTGCCGCTACGAGGCACTACCTGCTGCTATCTCTTAAAGTGGACCAACACCCAGGATTTTGACTATCCTGGGTCTTGGTCCACTTCGGTGGGGCACCCCCGATCGGGGTGCCCCGCTGTGTGAAACCCCCCCGATCACCCGAAAAACTCACCTCTCCCCGCTCCCAGCGCCGACGGACAAGCGATTTGACAGCCGCGGACAAGCGGCTCCTCCGCCGCCGCCTCCCGCGCGTCACTCTTGACGCGCTCGCGCCCGCGCCAGCCATCCACAGACGGCCGGCGCGGGCGCGCGCACGTCTAGAGGGGCGCGAGGAAGACAAGGTAAGCGGATTTGGGGTGTTTGGGGGGGTTTCACCCCGTGGGACATCCCGATCTTGGATGTCCCACAGGGAGGGAGGTGATCGGCCCGGGAATCTTATAGATTCCCGGGCTGATCACAGGAGGGTGATGGTCCACTTTAATGAATAAACCCCTTAGACTTACGATGGTTTTGGAGCGGCCCAAAATACCAGCGGCAAATCATCCAATCAAATGCTGTGGCTGTCTATGTAGCCTTACACCAGTACAGCGCTATATGGGAGCGAATGGGAGCGACTGGTCAGCGTGAGCGACTCAAACCATATTCATCAAAAAAACAGCCGCACACAGCGCCCGCGCTCAAAATTGTGACATTGTTATTACATTGTAACATGAACAATTTGATACCAGACATGTAATTTACGGACAATTCTGCCTAAAAATATTATTAATCAAAAAAGTTTTCAAAAATGTCATTTTTTAGGCCAGGATACATATGGAAAACATATGGAATTACATTCTTAATACATGTGACATTAACATTTTAATACCAGACCTGTAATGACAATTCTGCATAAAAATAAAAAAAATTAAAAAGTTTTCAGAAATGACATTTATAAGGCGAGGAGAGGTCACACAATGATTTGATTAAAAAAAATAAAGAAAACATAAAAAACATGTTTAAAGAGAAGAAAAGTAACGTCCAATGAAATGTATGGGAGAGCGACAGGTAGTGACGGGTAATACCAGGCGCTCTGGAAGGCAGAGTGCTGGCGGTATACGCTGAGCCGTCGGTGATGATGAATCGGACGCTACATGGCGCTGTTAGAGATGCTCACCGGAATCGCTTTGATAAATGTGGTATTGTGTACAGCGCCCGGCATTCACCGTTCGCTACGTGACGCTACGAGGCGCTACCTGCCGCTATCCCTTGATGAATAATCCCCTTAGACTTAGATGGTTTTGGAGCAGCCCAAAATAACAGCGGCAAATCATCTAATCAAATGATGTGGCTGTCTATGTAGCCTTGCAGAGGAATTATCTATCTAGTATAGCAAGCATGTTCATGGTCAATGCTTTCCATTGGATGATAATGTTTAGATCAGAATCAAATGTATTTTGTAAACTGGGGGTAAGTGTGGGAGGGGCAAAATACCTTTCCTGCTCAGGCAGCTATTTTAAAGCACCATCGGTAGGGTTCCCAGTCTCGGTAGGAGAAAAAAGTTGAGTTAGTAGGACAGACAATTAAGGGTTGAATTATAAAAGTGGATAAAAAAAAACAAAAATGATTGCACAACGCTGTGGCATCTCGATTTGGAATGCACCATCTACTCAAAGACATAAAGAGGTCTGCAGTAGGCAAAGCTACTTACCAATACCTAGTTCCATTGTTGGTGACAGCTACCCTGGTGCCCCAATCGGGTTTGCCGGATGGATGTGCACACCCACCCACTGGACCCAGTTGGAACTGGGCATAGGTAATTAGTTTGACGGTCTGCTTGGAGAGAAAATATTCCTGCCCAAGGAGCCACCTACCCATGGTGTAATTCCAATGTGCTACATGGACTGCAATCCAAGGAAGGAAGAGGGCGGTTTAATAGGGATACACAGGGGGCTTAATAGATTAAGAGGGGATCCCAATACACAAGGAGCCACCTACCCAGGAGTCATTCCAATATGCCATTTCAAGGGGGCCTAGTCCAAGTAGTTAAAAGGAAAAAGTGAATAGAGTTGGGCCAGATAGGGGAAGACAGCAAAGGGGTTCAGTTTTAGGAGGCCCTATTAATGAAGGACAAATGCTTCCACTCTAATTTGGAACCTGGAGGGCATACACTCCCACTCTAATTTGGAACCTGGAGGGCATACACTTCCACTCTGATTCTGAACCTTGAGGGCATACACTACCATTCTGATTTAGAGCCTGGTGGGCCTACGCTTCTACTCTGATTTGGGACCTGGAGGGCAAATGCTTCCATTCTGGTTTGGCACTTGTTGGGCATATGCTTCCACTCTAACTAGTAAACTGGAGGGCATACAGTATGCTTCCACTCTGGTTTGGAACCTGAAAGGCATTTGCTTCCACTCTGATTTGGGACCTGGAAGGTTTGTTTATACTCAGATTTTGGACCTGGAGGTAATAAGCCTTCACCCTGAACCTGGAGGGCATACAAATCCATTCTTGGTTTGGCACCTACTAATGTGGGGACCTGGAAGGCATAGATTCCACTTTGATTTGTAACTTAGAGGGAACATGCTTCTACTTTGATTGAGGCCTGGAGGGAACATGCTTCTACTCTGATTTGGGTCCTGGAGGGAACATGCTTCTACTCTGATTTGAGACCTGGAGGGAACAAGCTTCTACTCTGATTTGGGACCTGGAGGGAACATGCTTCTACTCTGATTTGGGACCTGGAGGGAACATGCTTCTACTCTGATTTGAGACCTGGAGGGAACATGCTTCTACTCTGAATTGGGACCTGAAGGTCACATGCTTCTACTCTGATTTGGGACCTGGAGGGAACATGCTTCTACTCTGATTTGAGACCTGGAGGGAACATGCTTTTACTCTGATTTGAGACCTGGAGGGAACATGCTTCTACTCTGTTTTGAGACCTGGATGGAACATGCTTCTACTCTGATTTGAGACCTGGAGGGAACATGCTTCTACTCTGATTTGGGACCTGGAGGGAACATGCTTCTACTCTGATTTGAGACCTGGAGGGAACATGCTTCTACTCTGATTTGGGACCTGGAGGGAACATGCTTCTACTCTGATTTGGGACCTTGAGGGAACATGCTTCTACTCTGATTTGGGACCTGGAGGGAACATGCTTCTACTCTGATTTGGGACCTGGAGGGAACATGCTTCTACTCTGATTTGGGACCTGGAGGGAACATGCTTCTACTCTGATTTGAGACCTGGAGGGAACATGCTTCTACTCTGATTTGGGACCTGGAGGTCACATGCTTCTACTCTGATTTGAGACCTGGAGGGAACATGCTTCTACTCTGATTTGAGACCTGGAGGGAACATGCTTCTACTCTGATTTGAGACCTGGAGGGAACATGCTTCTACTCTGATTTGAGACCTGGAGGGAACATGCTTCTACTCTGATTTGGGACCTGGAGGGAACATGCTTCTACTCTGATTTGGGACCTGGAGGGAACATGCTTCTACTCTGATTTGAGGCCTGGAGGGAACATGCTTCTACTCTGATTTGGGACCTGGAGGGAACATGCTTCTACTCTGATTTGAGACCTGGAGGGAACATGCTTCTACTCTGATTTGAGACCTGGAGGGAACATGCTTCTACTCTGATTTGGGACCTGGAGGGAACATGCTTCTACTGTGATTTGGGACCTGGAGGGAACATGCTTCTACTCTGATTTGAGGCCTGGAGGGAACATACTTCTACTCTGATTTGAGACCTGGAGGGAACATGCTTCTACTCTGATTTCGGACCTGGAGGGCATACTTCCACTCTAATTTCAGACCTGGAGTGCATACACTTCCACTCTAAATTGGTACCTGGAAGGCAGACACTTCTACTCTGATTCAGAACCTGGAGGACATAAGTGTATTTCTGGAGACTATAGCTTAGATTCTGTAAACTTTGGGGGTCTGGTTTGCTTCATACTATATATAATTTTTGGTCTGGAAAAGGGTCCACTTAGACGCCATCGCTCAAGGGCCTACATAAAGCTGGAGCCGGCCTTGCCAATGAATATTATTGGCTCTTTTTTTTTTTTTAAAGTTTTGACCAGGGTTGAGCTTTAATATCAGGGTTGTGTTTGCTTTTGCCGTCATCCACATATGCTTTGCACATCTGGGCAAATGGGGAGCATGAATTTTCATAAATAACCTTTACCGGCATGGGATTAGGCATGTGTCTTTTTAATGCTCCTGTCCTTGACTGTATTAAATAGTGGGCCATTCATGTCCCCGTGTGTCTGAAACAACAGGTACTTGATAAACGACTTTCATAAAAGTAAGGAACAGAGCACTGATACATTGCGTCCTTGTGTAAGCGGCGCTTGACGGCAGCCGGGGGAGGAAACATTAAAAATAACTGCTGGGTTGCCGAGGCTCCTGTCTGCAAAATAGGGCTGAGAGGAGGAAGGCTTGGCCTGGGAGACATGTGGGATTTTGGCTGACCGCAGGAAAGGCGAGGGGCCAGGACGGACTGGGCTGGGTTCCCACGCTCTCACGCGTGGCTTACAAGGTCTGATGTAAGATTTCATAATATCTCGAACAGACAGCAGGAGGAGGAGAGTGGCCCTTGTGTTGCGATGTGGGACGGTCTTAATCTGAGTGGCAAAGTTTGTTCAGGCCGTGCGGGCATCAAATCTAGGCAGGCCGCAGCAGGGATCTGACAGTACTATAAAAGCTAAAGGATGGGGGCGGGGGGCTTGTACTGTAGGGGATACCCCACAGCAACTGCCGACACTCCCCTGAATGTTCCTGTTTGGACAAGACCTGCGATTGTTTAAAAAAAGAAAGGGGAGGAGAGAGCGAGACGGAGGAGAAAGGCGAAAAATGTGGCAGCTCTGAAATAAAACAAGTTCAAAAGGCGGTTGTTACTGCAAATGTCATGTCACGGTGGAATAAAATAGCCAGCGACTTCATACGCATCCAGCATTATACGACTACGGAATTAAGGTTTAAGCTGATTTATAGTAACGCGAACAAAACTGGGGTTGTTGCTTGGAGCAACCAGTCATCCTATAACAAGAGTCATCCGAATCGTTTCTCCGGACAATATTGTCGTAATTGCTCTCATCCCTCTGTAACCCCCCTTGGCGACTTTGCCTTACTACCATCCTAGGCATCTCCTAAAACAAAAGTCGGAGGTGATTTATGAAAACTGGATACAGGAAAGTGAAGTGGGAAATGAAGCAGCAGAAGTCTTTCCCTGAAGCAATCAGGTTTCATAAAGGGAAACGAGGATCTGACTTGCTGCTCTAGCCAATATCTCCGCTATTGCGTTGGCTCTGCGCTCATAGTCCCTGGTTATTAAATCAAATACAGAGTTTTTGGGGTTATTTTTCTCCTGATCGATCATGTTACAAGAATCTAGTTGAGATACACGGGAAAATGATTTGACCAATTCAAATGTTTAGCAATTGTATGAAACAATTGCAGCTTGTATGAGCAGCATTACTAGTCTTTTGTTTTAATGAATGAATAAAATAGAAGTCTATGAAGAAGTGTAGTTAAAGGAGCACTATGGTGAAATTGTGTAATATTAAAAATTCCTATAAACACACTTAATGAGAGGAGGGGTCACTTACACACCCAAACTCAATAAACCCTCCTGCTACAGCTTGTGGTTTTCTTCTGGTCGAAATAAAATCTAGGGGCGTATCATGTCAGAGCCATGTCACCCCTGATTTCCTCTTCCTTCCATTAAAATAAAAAAAGAAGCCTGGCTGAGTATTTCTTGATGCTGGGTGTATAAGTGACCATCTTCCTCCGCCATTCAGCATATTTATATGGATTTTTATCATTAGGACATTATTTTGCGATAGTGCACCTTTAAAGGCTTGTTGTAGACAGGGCCCTACCCAGACAACGCCCGAGGCCCATGGCATCTTTGGGGACCCACTTAGCCTTAGGCTGGGCCATAGAATGATTCTCCGATGGGCCGTGGAGTGCAGAAAGCCGGAAGCACTGGAGTGTGATTATGCCAGTGGAGAAGGCGACAAGGGCCAGAGGACGATCAGGTCCACACTGAAGATGGCGAGGATTATAGGACAATCAGTGTCAGTGGAGGAATAAGTAAAGGGCTATCATCGGCAGTAGAAGACCCACCAGTGGCAGCAGGGGGTCCGTTGAGATTCTCTATATGTATGAGCCCCATAATAGGGACATGTGCTGCAACTAGTAAAATACAGAGCTACTCACCATTTTTGGGAGCTGTCGACTCCCATTCGGTGCACTACCCTTTACTCAGTTTGAATTGCCATGAGCAGACACAGGGAGGGATTCATTCAATATGGATCTCTCCCTGTGAAGTGTTCTAAAGGGAGGCTGGCAGCTTCCCAGGTGAGTAGCTCTGAAATATTTGATTGCATTGCATCTCCCAACTTTGGGGACTCAAAAATAAGAGTAGGGACCACACTAAACACAGTGCCTTGCCGGGGCGGTGTGGCTTCCACATGTATCTGCAGATATATGCAACCAAATCTCTGTCTTTGCACACAGCTAGACATGTTTGGTGCTTAATACTTAAATGAGGAGAGGATTAAACTGGGCGGTAAATTGGTTCCCAGGCCCTGAATAATTATAATTTTGCATAAATAATAGTGATGGAGCTACTCCCACCCCGTTTACTCACTTATATATTTGTCCTAACCAGAAAAGTTGGCACTTCGATACTGGATTATGCTCTAGTGTTACAATTATGTTTCCCCTATGTAAAGGCACGTTACTATTAGCAGATCAAGGTGATTGGCTAAAACTCATATGATTGGCTAAAACTCACATGATTGGCATATACACTGGGGTAGGGTTCTGTACATACTGTATTTGGTTGAATGGTAAAACGCCATCAAGTCCAGTTTCTTTTGGCTTATCGGTACAGTTATAGTATGTCTTGGGTGACTGAGAACCCTTACAGACATACAGCGTTGTGTTATCAGTCCCATGATGGCTGTTGTGAGTGTTCCAGAATGATGCCTGTCATGTGCAGATATGATCTGTACACACACACACACGCAGACCATGTTGTATGTCATGTGTTAGTTATTGACTTGCTCCTTTAAAGGTTCTCTTTAGAAAAAAAGAAAAAGGAAAAAAGTTTTGCAGGGCCGGCTCCAGGTTTATGTGCGCCCTTGGGCGGCATGGCCTCAGCGGGCCCCTTTGTGTTAGAGAGTTGCAAGTCAGGGGTCTATAAATTCCATGGCCCAAACTAAGAAGGGCTGCTTATCCTCCAACCCCCTATTGGAGCTGTTTTTTAGTTATGGCCCCACATGAATGGACAGAGTATTGAGATGGATGGAGAGATAGCTGGGAGGAAGAGGGATGGATTGGCAAAATGTAAATGAAAAGGACAGGAATGGCTGAGTAGAGTTGGTGGGGGGGGGGGGGTGTAGATGGCCCTAGATCAACACACAAGCCTGAGCAGAGGTTAAGGGGTGGGTCAACTGCACCACCAATGAAAGAGCGTGGAGCTCAACCTAGTTACAAGGTTAGTATCTAGGAAAGTTCAAGTTCTTTAACCACCTGGGTGGTGTGGGCCCTCGGCAGCTGACCAGGCTTGCCGAGTGCTGACGCCGGCCCTGTCTTTACGCCACTGCTACACATTGCAACTAGTCCAGAAATTCAGTACTTTCAGCAGATATGTACTCACAAGTGTTGCAGACCATGTTGTATGTCATGTGTTAGTGACATGCTCTGTAGCCAAAAAGAAAAAAAAATTTATTCCTACAAGCGGCCCCTTAGTTAAATATGTGTGAACAGGAGCGCGGAAACTCCTCCTCTCCATTCAATACAATGAAGGGGTATGACAGGCCTCAGCACACCCCCTCCATTGCAATGCATGGAGAGGATGTGGAAGTGCTACTGTGACTGATAGGAAGCCCGGCAGGCCATCAATACCAACCCCATGTCCTTGCCCTGAATGAAGCGGGATGCGCAGGCTAAGGTACGGGCTTAGATTAAGCGATCAGGAGAGTTGCTAGTCGCCAGTCTGGTCTGGTATTCAGATCACGTGCGTTTCTAAGATCCCGTGGTGTGTACAAACACGGGATTTATGGGTGCCTGTCTCCTGGCGACATAGGGATCGCAGTCTCAGTCACAGTGCCTAAGGCATGCCAACTCCATCCATTGCAATAAGGGTTTTTTGTAGATAATACCCCTCTGTAGGAGGCACCTGGAACCCATAGGAGATGGGGCGACCTGTATTCAGTATGTTTCTGAGCACCAAACTGGGAGGAAACTACTTTAAAATGGAACAAAACCCACCAGTGGGCCACCTGGAATCTGAATGATTCCATGGCCGGCCCCTGGCTTTCTCCCAGAGGTGAGGATCCTTTTTCCCATGTCTGGACAGTCCCTTTAAAGCAGACAAAAACCCAATATTTTTACCCCTTCCCACCACAGTTTTGATCCACTTCACAGGGTCATCTTTGTAAGGAGAACCCAGTTTTACCATATATTCACCTTGATCTGGTGATGCCGTGGTGTGCACAAACCCGGGATTTATGGGTGCCTATCTCCTGGCGACATTGACAGTGACTAAGGCAGGCCAACTCCATCCATTGGGATGCCCCCTCTGTAGGAGGCACCTGGAACCAATAGGACATGGGGAGACCTATACCTAAACCGGTATGTTTCTGAGCACCAAACTGGGAGGAGACTACTTTAAAACGGAACAAAACCCAACAGTGGGCCACCTGGAATCTGAAAGATTCCATGGCCGGCCCCTGGCTTTCCCCCAGAGGTGAGTATCCTTTTTTTCATGCCTGGACAGTCCTTTTAAAGCAGACCGAAACCCAATATTTTTACCCCTTCCCACCACCCCTTGCTTTGAAAACGTGACGTGGCATCACGAAACGCGTAGGCTCTTTTTTGGGGGGTCGCGTGGCTGCATATACCATGGGCATTTTGCACCTCTAAGATTAGTGTATTTTTTCAGGAATTTGTACCTACCTCATTTTATTTATTGCGAATGGTTGCACTACGTTTATCTGATTGGATACTAGGTTTGATGCACTTTATTGTTCAGCACATAGTACTTTATTAATTTATTGATGAATATTTGTGGCTAGATTATTGAGTTTCATTCACTTGTGATTAAAGTGGACCAACACCCAAGGGGGATCGGCCCGGGAAGCTATAAGATTCCCGGCCGATCAGATCCCTCCCCGTGGGTCATCCGAAATCGGGATGCCCCGCGGGGTGAAACCCTCCAGGACGCCCAGAAACCTTACCTTATCCCCGTTCCAACGGCGCATGCGCGGTCCGCGGCCGCATCTTGCGCTTCCTTCTAGCAGGGCGCGCACCCGCGCCGGCCATTCACAAACGGGCGCGCTCCCTGTTAGAAGGAAGAGCGAGACGCGGCCTCCAGCGTGCTCAGAGCTGCTGTGGTTGCCCGTCGCTTGTCCCTACATACGACAGCGGCTCTGAGCGCTCTGATTGGACGAGTGCTGGTGTAGGAGCCGGGTGAGGTGAGTTATTTAGGGCGATCAGGGTGCCCCACGGAAGTGGACCAAAACCCAGGATAGTGAAAATCCTGGGTGTTGGTCCACTTTAATATTTATGGCAGCCCAGCACAACAGCGCCCCCCATGGCAGATTATGAAATTGTCTGTTTCTTATATGTTTTTTAAATTGTCTTTTTTTAGTTAATTGTATCATGAGAAGTAAATAAATAATTTTGGTACTATTTACATGTGTGCAAGAATGAGTCTCTGGTAGATACTCTTTTGGGGGAAATAATGTGCAGCAATTAATGAGCATTTTATTAATTGCCGCAACTCCAGCTTTCTCAGCTGCCACCACCCACTCAGATATGCCAGGTGTGGAGGAGTGCAGGGGATGCCAAAGGAGACAGGTGGAGTAGATAAGAAATTTGGGATTTCAGGGGGTATAACTCTACAGAGCATCCCAAATAGGCCCCGGAGTCTTTTAGGTTGCTATACTATGACCAAAATGGGGCTAAACCCCCTTCCAGGGAGCAGCTCTACCTGGTCCCAACTGGTTGTGGTCCCTGCTATTCAGGCAACCAGTGAAGTTTGCAGGGTGTGAGTGTTTTTTTTTTTACTTTTAAGCAGACTTAATTATTTTTTTCTACTGCTGCAGACAGTGGCGGACTGGTGCCAAAAATCAGCCCAGGATTTTACCAGTACCCAGTCTGCCCATTTCTGCTGAACCCTAAGTGCCAGTCAAGCAGTGTGCTATAGCATTAGCCGCAGGACATGGGCTGGGGTTTCCTGGGTTAGGGGGTACGGTTGGGCCAGAAATGGGGAGACAAGGATTCGTTGGTAGTGTTAGTAATGGGAGCAGTCCAGTGGCCTACTGGGAATTCCTTGGCCACAGACTATGGGGGTTATTTAAGAACGGATAGCGCCAGGTAGTGGCTCGTAGCGGCAGGCAGTGCCTGGTGAACGTGGGGCACAGTACACATAACCACATTTAAGAAAGCGAATCTGGTGAGCGCCTCTAACAGCTCCATGTAGCGTCACATGTATTTATACAGGCGGCTCAGAGTATAGCGCCGGTGCTCTAGGCTCAGGAGCGCCATGTAGTACCTTTTGCTCAGTGTCGCTTTCCCATACATTTCAATGGGGCTTCATAAGTTGTGTATAAATAGTGTGTTTGCCAAATATTGTTTTTTTTTTTTTGTTTTTTTTGCTCAAATCATTGTGTGACCTCTCCTGGCTGCAAGCAAACACTTTTATACATTTTTTGGACTATTTATATTTTTATTCAGAGTTGTATTTACAGGTCTGGCACTAAAGTGTCATTGTCCCATTGTCATTCCATGTGTTTTTGCTTTGTTACTGGTGGATATGTGTTCAAAAACAGACTTTGGGCCTTATTCATGAAGGGATAGCGCCAGGTAGTGCCTGTACAGCGGCAGGTAGCGTCAGGTGAACGCCGGACACGGCGAGCAATTCCACATTTATGAAGCAGAATCTGGTGAGCGACTGGAACAACGCCATGTAGCGTACGATTCATCGTTATCCCAGGCTCAGCGTACAGCGCCGGCGTTCAGCCTTGCAGAGCGCCACGTATTACCTCTCGCTACCTGGCGCTCTCCCATACATTTCAATGGACGATCCTTAAAACCCTTTCCTGATCCCAATTTTTTTTTTTCTTAAAAAAAATCTCAAAACTTCTGACATGTATCCTGGGCAAGAAAATGACATTTTTGAAAACTTTTTTGATTTATAATATTTTCATGCAGAATTGTCCTTACATGTTTGGTATTAAAGTGTTCATGCTACAATGTAATAACAATGTTATTCCATATGTTTTCGCTTTGTTACTAGTGGATACATGTTCAAAAACAGACTTTAATCACACAGCCTCTGGCGCTATGGGCTACAACTACATGATTTTGAGCGCCAGCGCTGTTTGAGGCTGTTTTTGTTGATGAATGTGGTGTGAGTCAGTCGCACTGAGCTGGTGCTACCGTTCGCTCCCATACAGCATAGTACTGTGACTCACACGTCATATTCGTCAATGCCAACCAGCGACTGAGGCACTCTGAATCAAAGAACTATGGCCGAGCACAGCGACTACTAGCGGTCGCTCTCAAAGCCTCGCTACAGACGCTCATCTGTCGCTACCTGGCGTTAGTAATGAATCAGCCTGCCCGATCACACAGTGTCTGTAGCTTTTTGTTAAATATGGTGTGGAGTGCCGAGTGCCAGACGCACCTCTCGCTCGCTGCAGCGCTGTACTGGTGTTGGAGCGCCCAACACACATCATATTCATCAATGCCGGCCAGGTAACTACAGCGACTGCAACACTAGGTACAGCACCCGATACCCGCATTTGGTCGCTCTAAGCGCCGCTATACAGACGCTCGTTTGGCAATACGCGGCTCTAGTAGTGAATCAGCCTCCACTTGAGTTTGCATTTGCCACTGTGGTGGTAAACACTGTTAGTGGATATCCTTTAATTGGAAATAAATGCTTTTCCAGATTATGGGATCCTCCAAACACTCACCAGAAATTTGCTGGAAACGTATCCCTTCTTTCATTTACCATCTGGCCAAATGGAATTAACCGGTTTACAAATATTGGTGGAGAATTGCGACAAATGCAAAACACTCCTGACAAGCAGATGTTTCTGGTTCATAAATAGGTCTTTAAGTTATTAAAATTTTCGGCACCCTGCTGCTCTGGCATAAAACAAAGAGAATTGGGGGCTGTGTTTATTAAAGAGTCAGTATGCAGCTTTGCAAGGAAACAATGGGAGACTGAGGCTGATTAAATCAATGCATTGGCTTCATGGGATTAGGGAGGAAGAGCTGCGCGCAGCGCTCCATGGCTGACGATGCCTCTCACCGATCTGGCCGTGAATCCCGGCTCAATGTGACCTAGACACGGATATGGACTGAGGGGACTGAATGCTACGGGCTCTCTTCCAGGAAACCGATAATAAATACAGCTTTCTGAATTTAACTCCGTCATTAAACGCCTCTGAACGGCAAACACGGAGCCTTATTTTGTGTTCCTGATTTGGAATGCGGTGAGGATCATTAAAATGCTTTTCTTTGGATTACGGCCCACCTGTAGGAGTAGAAAAAAAAAAGACAAGGCTGAATCTATTGAGATTAGATTTACAAAATGACAACCTGTCAAAGTGAAGGAAGCTACTTTGTGAGTCTAATGTAAACCTGTAGAGGAACGAAGGGTATGAAGCTCACCAAATGGTGCCTGTAGCAACGCTCATGTCCAACACCATTGGGTCCTCCAACTGGACCTTGATTTCCCAGCTTCCATACCCTCCCTAATATCTCCAGTCTGTTAACTTAATGATCCTATGGGGACTATCTTGGTTGGAGAAGAAGGGGGCTATAACCTCAAAGTTGGTTGAGTGGTGGCAATAGTTTGGGCTAAACCTGGTGATGTATGCGTTTAAGCATTGCCACAGGCCTTATGTGGTGTTGTCTTAATGACTTTCTTACAGGAACTGTCCAGTCTAAAGCAATAAAAGCAATGCTTACCCCTTCATCCCCACAGCTGCTTCATCCAGGTCCTGTGCTCAGAACCGATAAGAGGAGACAATCCTTAGAAAGCCCTTCTCGTCCCACATTGCGATGCACACATCGCAATGTAAGCTATCTACAGTCAAATAATAGGCTCATGACCATTTTAGAAAATATCACAGCAGATTACAATAGAATTAATTAAGATAAACAAAGTTGGCTATAACAATGTGATGCTATGGACCTCTCATCAGGGAGCTGGCAGGCTTTTCAGAATGACTCATCTTGTTTGTTATAGCCCCAGCAGCAGTGACAGATAGCCCATCCCAAGGTATTACCTCCCACCTCAATATATAGCTCCCTGAACTTTTTGTCGCCTCTGTACGTGTCTTTGAGATCCCGCTGTGTGCACATGCCTCAGGATTCCTTTGGTGCACATCCACCATTCACAGGTGAATTGATGGACATGGCCTGCACAGTGGTTGGTGCATATTCAACTCTTGCAGTGAATGTAGTTGAATATGCACCAACCACTGTGGAGACCATGTCCGTAAATTCACCTATGAATGGTAGACGAACTTGGGAGCGTATGGTGCACTGCTTTGTTTATTTCCAGCGGGGGTGATGGCATGCAATACCTTTTACCCGGCCAGCCTGTCCACGGTACTAATGGGCCAAAGCAGTACAGTGAATCTGGCGGACACGGCGGCTCCCTTTCTCCCCCCAACCCGCCCAGCCACCAGTCAGAATTCATAGCGGGGGACAGGCCGTAACAGTAGAGCATGCCTGGCGGCCACAGTGGCTCCCTCTCTCCCGGCCACCAGAATACAAAGTTGGGTCCGGAGCTTAATGAAAGACTAAGGGACTGGCATCCCGAGGGCAGGTGCAGCCTTGCGGGATTTGTCCTGGTGGTCCCAACAACCAGCCCTGGCCCCTGCCAGTGAGGGGTTATTTTCTATACTAAGCTCTGAACAGAGCTTGAGTTACGGATAGCTGGCTAGCTAGGAGTAAAAAGAATGCCATCAAAAGCCACAGATTGAATGGAAAGGGAGAAGGGGTATCAAATGCAGCATTGAAAGAGAAAGACATGCTAGGAAAAGAAGGGATATATATTGGAAAAGGAACCTGAGAAGATATAGGTATAGGATATAGGAGATACAGGAGAAGATAGTATTTTTAGACATCCAGAAAAGAAAAAAGGCAAATCCCACAAAGTCCTGTTAGCTTGTGGCTGACAGTACCAAAACCAGACTATGTCTGCCTGCAGCCCTGCATGGGATTGAGCCTGCAAGTGGTAGAGAACCTTTTTTGGGATGGGAGGGGGGGTCAGTTCCTTTAAAGTGGACTATAACTCCTTAAACCTCATCCTCAACTCCTGATGTCTAAAATGGGTATACCCCCTGTGTGACCCCCCCCCCCCCCCCCGTGCACCCCTCATCGCAATCTGGCACTCCCATGCTGCATATATATATATGCCAGGCAGACCTGACTGGCTGCCATTGAGTCTACACAGGGTCTGCGGGATCACCAGATTGAGGTGAGTATAGGACAACCCAAACCACAGGGTAAAGTGTCAGTCCACATCCAGAGGATATTAAGCAAATAAATTTGAGGGGGTGGGTGACAGGTCCTGTCATGATCCATGCTACAAGAGCCAACTGTTTCCTGTCCCCCATGACATGGACTAATGTGACAAAGGGGAAAAGAGTGTTTGGGTTCCAAATTGCCAGGTTCAGGTGTAGGTCCTCTTTGGTTATTCTTCTTCCTCCACCATGCCTGGCTGGCAACCACTAACACTCTGCCTATTTTGGCATGTTATGCTGAAACCCTGAGACATCAATCTCACTAAAAGTTTAGACACATTTCTTTACTGGTTACTACAGACTTGCTACTATTTACCACTCCCTATAATATATATATATATATATATATATATATATATATATATATAGTCAGGATCTGGGGCCAATGGCAATGACTCTGTAGACAGTTCTTATTCAAATCATAAGCAATTTATTGAAAATAAATTCCAACAGGCAAAATCTCTGAGTGTACTTCAGAGTATAATGCAGGATACAATGCAGTACAGCAAGCGGTTACCCCACCAACTCTAGCAGTGTCCAGTGTATGATAATTGCAGCGTATTGTAATTCCTGGATATCACAGGTCCTCTTTCAGGGCAAACAGGTCCAGGCTGTTAATCCAGGAACGGATAACAAATAAAGTCCTTCTACTGCAATTCAGTATCGGGAGCAGCAAGGCCCGGGCTCCTCATCCCAGGCTGTCCAACAGCAAACTGATAGCCTCAGCGGCTCCTTTTATTAGGCTTCCTTTGCAATTAGCTTCATCACCTGTGTAAGAACTGGGAGTAGGGGAAAACCCAGTAGAGGACTGAGAATGTGGACTGGAGTCCTGTAAACCCGGCATGGATCGTGTCTGATTGAGAAAAGCAAGGGAGAAATAGACACCATCCAACACTTTCCCATACACTTTACCATTATATATATATATATATATATATATATATATATATATATATACGGTATATTTATATACTGGTTTTAGCATAGCAACACACTGCTGTGACAATACCACACTATACCGGGCCAGGCACAATACAGCAGGGTCGGTCTGACCAGAAAATTCCCGGGCCGTTCTTTTGACTCTAGTCCACCCCTGTGTGTGAACATAAAATGCCCCCTCGCAATGAACATTTTCTATTCCCTATGAAATGAATACCTATTTAATAAATAGAATGATCCCAGGTCAAAAAATGTCCTCTTCCAAATGAATATCCCCTTATTGTATCCAGGTGATAACCTCCCCCAGCCCTTTAAATGTCCTTATGACAAATGAATTGATCCACATATGCCCTCCCATGTCCCAAATAAAAACATACATAAGATATTCCCTTTAGTCTAAATGTCACAACCACTGGATATAGGCCTGAGTGGCGACCCTGACATATCTGCCAACCTTGGCTAATGTCTATGTGGCTTCTAAAGAAAACGACATGCAGCTTATTGGAATTTTTCAGTCGATATCCCGCTGGCTACGTGTCAAACATATGCCGAACTTTTTTTGCCCAAGGAATAAACGGCATCCGATTTCTCTGGGTACTTGCACAGGAAGCCGCCTATCTGTAGGAAAATATCAGCCCTCGAGTGGATGTCTTTATCTTGGTTCTGATCGTATATGTTACTGACAGGCTTAACTTATAGGTTTATGAATTTTATTAGAGGGAATTTCCAACTTACACAATGTGCTTTTTAACCATTTTCTGCCTTTGGCAAAATCACCTTTTTTACTACGGATGTTCCATTACAGGCGAGCACCAGTACTTTGAATTTAGGGCTTTTCTTACATCTATTATAACTCCCACCGCTTACCAAAAATAGAAGGCTCTGTGCCCTATCTCCTGCTAAATAGAGCTCTGCTTGGAAAAAGGGAGTAAGTGTCAGTAGGGCTTGTTGATGACTTGAGGGGTGGGTAGGGTTAGTTTAATGTTCCTGTGGACCATGACCCTACACAGTTAAGGCAACAGTTTGGGTCCGACCTAAAGTAGTACAAAACCCATTTTGCCCCCCCTCCATTCGCCCTCCCCACCAAAGTATCTTGGCCTATGCTCATAAAGGTGTGTTTACTGGCAACACTGGCAGTTTCACACAGCGGGGCATCCCAATTTTGGATGCCCCAAGGACAGGCTAGCGGCCGGCCCTGCGGTCTTTTATATTACAGATGCCAATTGATTTAATTAGAACTCTCCTGTACTGAAAATGTCCCTGCCAGTCTTCTAAGCTAATATCAGCTTCCTGTAGCTATGGCTCTCCTCGCTCGGTCATGTGAAACCTCCCAGCCAATAAGGAGGTTTATTTGGTTGGGGAGTGAACAAGAGCATTGGCACAACTGTCCCTCTTTTGAGTACATGTCCCCCTGTCCCTTGTTGTTCTCATTTGTCCTCCTTAAAGTGGACCAAAACCCACGATTTTGACTATCCTGGGTTTTGGTCCACTTCCTCGGTGCCCCGCTATGTGAAACCCCCCAGATCTCCCGATAAAACGCACCTCACCCCGCTCCTACGGCGCATGCGCGGCCGCTCGTCCAATCAGCGCGCTCGGAGCCGCTGAGCTATGCGCGTCAAATCGAAGGCTTATCTCAGTGGCTCCGAGCACTCTGGCGGGAGCATAGTACGCTACCCTCTAACAGGGAGCTAGAGAGAAGCACGAGATGTGGCCGCGGCCTGCGCATGCGCCGTTGGACCGGGAATCAGGTAAGGTTTGCGGGCGTCCTGGGGGGTTTCACACAGTGGGGCATCCCGATTTTGGATGCCCTGCGGAGAGGGATTGGAACAGCCCGGAAATCTTATAGATCCTGCTGGGTTTTGGTACACTTTAAACATGCAGATCTACATCATTAAATGATTTATTCGCCTATTCAAGGTTTTTTGTATATGATTGTATAAGCGGAACAACCACCCCTTTGGGGTGGGGGAGGCCCTCTTCCCATCCATCCATCCATCCCTCCCTCGGGTTCCCCCAGCTCATCCCATCCATTCCTCCTATCCATCCCACTCCCCCTCCTTCCTTTTAATATCATCGCCAATGGGCAGAAAATAAGGCATAGGGTGCAGCCTGGGTGTGGTAAGGTGGTGTGGCTTAATTGAAAAAATTGTCCCTTTTTACCACTCTGAAAAGTTGGAAGGTACGTAAGTGTAGCTAAACGTACATATTGATTCCTGTTGAATCTTGACTCTTCATTAAACCGGACCTTCACCTTGAATAAGAGCGTATCTTTCCCTTACCCTCTACATACAGATTGCCCATGTTAAAAATCATGCTACCTGCATCTACTGAGCCATCCAAGATGGCGACACATGGAGTCTCAGACAGACAGGAAGTGTCTTCTGACTGTGCTGCTCTGCATTCTGGGATTTCTGTTCTTTTCCTGACCCCTGCTCTGCTGTGTCTGTGCAAAGCACAGCTATAACCCCACCCCTACACCTAAAGCTATAAGTAGAATGTCATTTACCTGTCATAGAGCTTTCCCAGGGCTTCAAGCAGGTTTAAGAGATGAGGTAAGCCATTGAAGTGACGGCTGAATTTCATGAGGAACCAGTTCTTTTTGGGGTTGGGGCGAAGGCAATGAAACCCAGGCAAGTAGATCGTAATTAGAATCTGCACCTAAACTCAGGGCTATATTTAGGTTCACGTCACTCTAGGCACTCTTTAATCATGACGCCACTTCATACCAAAGCACGCTCATTATTTGTCACACCCCTTAATTAATAATACCAGATAACAAAAATGAGCAGGCCGTACAACACCCTATCTTTATAGGGTCAGGTAAAGCACATCATATAGACTTACAGGCTGATTCATCATTAGCGCCAGGTAGCGACAGTTGAGCGTCTGTAGCAGGCATTTTCAGAGCGCCCGCTAGTAGTCGCAGTGCTCAGCCGTGAGTCGCTACTTTATAGCGACTCAGTCGCTGTTCAGTAATGTTGAATACATTGGGAGGAGTCGCTATTTGACCAGTACAGCGCTGTATGGGAGCGCATGTTAGCGACTGCTCATAGCGACCGACTCACACCATATTCAGCAAAAAAACAGCCTCACAAATCTCTGGCGCTGAAAAATACTTGTTTGTAGCCCAGAGCGCAGGAGGCGGTGTGTTTAAAGTCTGTTTTCAAGCATCTATCAACTAGTAACAAAGCGAAAACATATGGAATTACATTGTAACAACATTGTAACATGAACACTTTAATGCCAGACCTGTAATGTCATTTCTGAGGAAATATATAAAAAATGAAAAAATTATGAAAAAACTGCTTTTTCAATGCCAGAAGAGGTCACAGAATTATTTGTGATTTTTTTGAAAAAAAAAAAACAAAAACCCCGTTTAAAGAGAAGAAAAGGATCGTCCATTGAAATGTATGGGAGAGCGCCAGGTAGCGAGAGGTCATACCTGGCGCTGTGCAAGGCTGAACGCTGGCTGTGAAAATGATGAATCAGACGCTACATGGCGCTCTCCCAGTCGCTAAACAGATTCTGCTTGATAAATGTGTAATTGCGTGCCGTGTCCGGTGTTCACCAGTCGCTACCTGTCGCTACCTGTCATTAACCAGGCGCTACCTGACGCTATCCCTTCTTAAATAAAGGCCTTAGATTGGCGAGTCAGACATCTACAATCACATAAAGCTGTGAAAAAAATCTCATCTGGAATGTTACAGTGTTGCCATGCAGAATCTTGCATTGTGCCTGACTGGTCCGATACTGTTATATGGGGGGAGGCAGCAAGCTTTCTCATTGGCTGGTGCCCGCCGCGTCTCTGTGCCGCGTCTCAATGCGATAGACAGTCCAGGCACGCACATGTTCTCTCCATATGCACTAATGAAATTTCCTCCCTAGCCTAAGGAATTATCAAATCATCATCACGCAGGTATGGAATGTACCGTATGGAGTCCTGGTAAATTCTGTAATAATGGGCAATAACCCATAGCAACCAGGCAGTATATTTCACTGTGTGTAAGTGTGGATACCCACCTATTGCTTGCTCAATATAATACATATGCTGGAAGCAGGCAGACAATGTATACTGCATACTTACCAGTACTTACCAGGCGATGCTCTGTGCTTGTTCTAGTACTGACCGGGGGGATCACTTGATAAATCAGCTGGACACTTTGGTATTGAAGGGTGGGGGACGTCCGGCTTTTCCAGGCAGGTGCCAGGGCCCCTGTGACTTGGGAGGGCCTATCTCATATGTCATATGACATAGCTCTTTGTTGTGGTAGGTGGGTTTTATCCCCCCTCCTCCCAGTTACAGGGCTGTGCCATAACCGAGGGAGAATTGGCAATTGGGTGAACTGCCAGTGGGCAAAACAAAAACATTTCCACATTTTCAGAGCTTTAAAGTGGACCAACACCCAGCCGGATCGGCCCGGGAATCTATAAGTTTCCCGGGCCGATCCAATCCCTCCCCGCGGGATATCCAAAATCGGGATGCCCCGCTGTGTGAAACCCCCCAGGGCACCCGCAAACCTTACCTGAATCCGTGTCCAACAGCGCATGCGCTGCCCGCATCTCACGCTTCTTTCCAGCAGGGCGCGTGCCTGCGCCCCCTGTTAGAGGGGAGCATGAGATGCGGCACGCTCGGGGCCGCTGAGGTAAGACGTCTCTTTAACGCGCATACCTCAGCGGCTCCGAGCGCGCTGATTGGACGAGCGGCCGCGCATGCGCCGTAGGAGCGGGGTGAGGTGAGTTGAATCGGTCGATCTGGGGGGTTTCACATAGCGGGGTATCCCTGATCAGGGTGCCCCGGGGAAGTGGACCAAAACCCAAGATTATCAAAATCCTGGGTGTGGGTCCACTTTTAATCACCCAGTGTGTGTGCATGGGTCATGTGACTTCCGTGTGTCACAAGCCAGGAAAATGTAACCCCTTATACCCTTTCCTCACACACTCTGCTTTTAACCCCTTGTACCTTCTCCCCCTCTACACATTAATACAGACTGTTTTGAGGTATTAGGTTGGACATAGAAGATGATAACATAAACTTACTTACCAAGTTTTGGTCCTTGCCCCACGGGATGCCCCGCTGTGTAAAAACTCCCTAGGTCGCCTAGTAAACTCACCTTCTACCTGTCCTATGGTGCATGCATGGGCCCTCCTCCAATCAGCGTGCTGGCAGCCCTATCAATGCTACCCTCTAACAGGGTGCATGCCCTGCTAAAGGTACAGAAGATGGCGGCCACAGCTCACACATGTGCTGTTGGGTGGGGGAGAAGGTGAGTTTACTGGGGACCTGGGGGTTTTTACACAGTGGAGTATCCAGAATTTGGATGCCCCAGAGGTAGGGAATCAGGCAGCCCTGGAGTCTTATAGACCCGAATTTCGCTTTTCCGTCCAAAGCCGGTTCTGTGAATTGGAAGCAGGGTGCCTAGCAATGCTGATGGGTTTTTAAGAGGAACAAAGCCCAGTATTTTCACTATCTATGGTTTAGTTTCTCCCCCCTGGGGCATCCTTACTTTGGATACCCGGTTGTGTGAAATCCCCCTGATCGCCCGTAACCTCACCTTTCCAGCAATTCCAAGGCACATGCGCCAGCCGCCAGTCGGTCAGCGACTCATACCCTATTTAATATGCTAGTCCCACACTCCTCCATGCCCGCGGCAGCTATTCAGAAATGCCTGGCACAGGTATGCACCTCAGCTGGTGGTGAGCGGGGATGCAGGTGTGGCCACCCATGCACTGTGGGATTGCTGCCCGAGGTAAGTTTACGAGTGATCTGAGGAAATCCTATAGACTCTAGGCCAGTGGTTACTCCTCTTTAAAGTGGACCTATAGTCAAAAATGAATTTAGGTCCCTTTTAACAATCGCCTCAGGGCCTTCAGATTTGGGACACCCTTACAGATTTTAAGTAAGCCAAAAAAGAGCATGGAGCTTTTTATGTTGGGGGCAGGAAATAGCTGTGCACTCTACTGAAGCATATTGGAGAAGGTGTTGCTGTGTGTAACTATGGATGGAGCTCTGTTAGGAAAAAGTAAGTATCTCACTAATGATGTGAGGGATAGGTTAGGAGGAGGCTAGTTAAGTGTTCCTGTTTATCAGAACCCTCCCCCCATCCCCCACAACATGCCCATGACCGCCCAGCTTTGGCTGAGCCTGCGCCATGCAAACACCAGGAAGGTGAGTAGCATATGCGAACCAGGGGAGTACACACAGTGGGGCATCCCAAATCAGAGAGAGGGAATCGGGCAGCCCTGGAGTCTTATAGTCCCCAATTCGGGATGCCCCGTCTGAGAGGAACAGCACAGGGGAAAGTTAAATTCTAAAGTCCCTGCTGTCTGCCATCTACAGCACTCCCTTAACCCTTTGCTGCCTGCTCTCCACCTTAACCTCTCAGTTCCCACAGTTCTCCCTTAACCCCCTGCTGCTTGTTGTCCCCTGATCTCCCAACATGATGACAACAGCAATGTTTACTGGGTATCGCAAGCTTACAGAACAGCTCGGATCTCTGTCCAGTATCTTTACCCCATAAAACTACTGAGCATTGTACACAGCCGACAACAGCAATAAAGCCATACAACCTAGAGAGCGGATGCTGAGCAGTGAGAAAAAGGCACCTTGGATATATCCTACTATGAATACTGCAGAGACTCACTACCATCGCTCACTATGTCCCCACAGGCGAGGCTTTCTCACAAGGATGTGGCCGTGTGCCATTATACATTTGATGTAAAGCCTTTGCACGCTTTCCAGCCTCTCCTGACATTTTCCAGAATCTAGCATAGTTGCTTGTCCTCAAAGGCGTTTGTCTCCCTTGTTTTCATTCCGTTTCTAACGTGTTGTTTATTTGCATGTTGGAGGACCCCCCCTGTTTTGAGTTGCGTGATTATTTAGACTTTTCTAACCATAACACAGGGGACAAAATGGCTGCCCCCATTGTCTAAATATTAAATAAACTGATAAAATAAACCTCAGGGTGCAAACTAACTGTCAAACCAGCAGCACCGCTGGACTTTGGGATATCTGTGTTCACTTTACAGGATAAAATATTCCTAAATCTCAGAGCAGGGGATCATATTCCCACTTTAAAGAACTTCTAGTGCGTCTGTCCACCCATTTTTCGTGGCGTCTCCTTTTCGGTTAGAGAGGCTCCCATCCAGATCTATTATCCAGCATTGCACCCAAATAGAAACATGCTTCCCTCCTACCCACCAATCTCTCTCAATTAAGAAGTGCTTGGCCCACCCGACAGATAATGTTTTCTGGCCTCTAGAATCCTTACTTATTTTAGCAGGCAGCTGCTGGTCACATGATGCTAAAGGAAAGGAGAAACGGCCAGTGAAATTGCAGGAATAGCTTAGAGGTTTAGGATACTTTTATGACAATTCACTTTTTTTAATATAGAGAAACATTATAATACCTTATCATTTTCCTATTTCCTTTAGCCTGTAGCAGAATACTATGTTTACTTTAAAGTGGACCAAAACTGCTGGAATCTATAAGCCTCCAGGACTGCCTGATTCCCTCTCACTAATTTGGGATGCCTCATTGTCTAAACCCCCCCCCCCCGTAAAGTCCCCAGTAAAACCTATGGTGCATGCGTGGGCCACAGCCACACTACACTATCCCTTTAGACAGGAGTGCGTCTGCGCCAGGCATTTGTAAATAGATGATGTGGGCACGCCCCCTGTATAGTAGGGATGCAGCTGTCTCTATTTGGTTTCATTCGCCCCTTAGCCAGGGCTGTATTTACCATTAGGCAACCCTAGGCACGTGCCTAGGGTGGCAACATACAAGGAGGGGTGCAGCTTTTTCATACATTCTTATCTCCTGTTTCTGTTAAAGTCAGGCTAAATGTAAATAAAGTCCTACTTACGGTAGCTAAGGCATTAGAAGAGAAGGAGGCGACAATCGTGTTTTACCATAAGAACTATAAACCTATGGAATAGCCTCCCACAGAAGCTTGTTACAGCATCAACCACTGACTTCTTCAAAAAAGGATTAGATGCTTATTTAGAAGAAAATAACATTAACAGTTACTATTAGCGGTTATCTGTTTAAAAAAAAAATATATATATATATATATAAAATAGATAGCTTCCCCTATAAAATAAAAAATAACTTCCCCTACCCCAACACCCTTGGTTGAACTTGATGGACATAAGAGGTTTATTGGGTCGGGGCCCACTCCACTAAACACAGCAGGGATTTGTTCTACTCATCCTGCTTCTTTATTTTGTTGTATGGTGCGGGTTCTGCTTGCTCTCGGTATATTTTTGAGGGCTTGGAGGATCTGCTTTGTTCTCCCCACTAATGTTTGGGTGCAGAGACAGGACCTGCTTGCTCTCTCCCTATTATTTATTTGGGCATGTGCGTTTGCATACCTCCCAACTGTCCTTGATTTGGAGGGACTGTCTCTTTTTTGAGTCCATGCCCCCCTGCCCCTCGTCCTTCTCATTTGTCCATGCAGATCTACATCAATAAATTATTCATTTGTAGAAAGAGGAAAGCCAGCCAGCAGTTGTTTAAAATTCTTCAAGTATTTATTGTCTCGATTTAAAATCAGTAATCCAACAGGTCAGAGCATTCATCAAAATGTACATGACGGGCCCCAACGCCAACGCGTTTCGGACAGCGAGTCCTTAATCATGTTTTGTAAGTGTATTTTATGAAGTATTAAAGAGTGATTCCGCTGTACCTACAGAGTTGCACTAGATGTGTTTCTTTGTTTTTGCTTTCTATATGGCTTGTGCATGGACATTGGCAAATAACTAAGAAGCAGCTCAAGCTCATTAAAATTGTGGGTGCTCGTAATCATCAAGTATTCTGTCGGCGGTTTAAATACCCTGGAGTTGGTAAGAGTACCTTCAAGTGGTGGTGGGCACAGAAAAAATGTGGTGCATGCACAGTGGGACTCCATCTGGAAGCTCATTTTACCAATTGAATGGACTAAAAAAATATTATTCTGCTCTGTGCCTTTCTGTTGATGTTTGACCTTTGTTGGACCAGTGCATGTTGAGAAATACTGCAGTGCACAAATATCCAGTGTTTGTGTTTAGTGGCGTAACTATGTGACCAGGCCCTGTTGCGAATATCAAATGGAGTCTGCTCATGGCTTCTACAGTGAAATATTTTTTCACTGGTTTTGATACAACTACATTTACTGCCGTAAAGCTATAATCATTTATGCATACCCAGATGTGGTAAGGAAGAAATGAGATGTGTAGTGGTGAGGTGAGCAGAGGTGAGCCTGGCGGAGGTTATGCTGGAATAGATAAGGTGGAAATAAGTAGACAGGGTTTAGGCGGGAAAAGGTGAGGTGATCTGAGGTGGAAAGGGGTGAGATCAGTAAAGATGAGGTGAGGTGTAAATAAAAAGGGGCAAAGGTGAGATGGGCAGAGGTGAGGCGAGAAGGTGAGTAGAGGTGGGTAGAGAAAGGAAGAAATGAGATGGGTAGTGGTGAGGTGAGCCTGGCGGAGGTGATGCTGGAATAGATAGGGTGGAAATAAGTGGACAGGGTTTAGGCGGGAAAAGGTGAGTTGAGCTGAGGAGGAAAGGGGTGAGATCAGAAAAAATGAGGCGAGGTGTAAATAAACAGGGGCAAAGGTGAGATGGGCAGAGGTGAGGCGAGAAGGTGATTAGAGGTGGGTAGAGAAAGGAAGAAATGAGATGGGTAGCGGTGAGGTGAGCCTGGCGGAGGTTATGCAGTAATAGATAAGGTGGAAATAAGTGGACAGGGTTTAGGCGGGAAAAGGTGAGTTGAGCTGAGGAGGAAAGAGGTGAGATCAGTAAAGATGAGGTGAGGTGTAAATAAACAGGGGCAAAGGTGAGATGGGCAGAGGTGAGGGGAAGGTGAGCAGAGGTGGGTAGAGAAAGGAAGAAATTAGATAGGTAGTGGTGAGGTGAGCCTGGTGGAGGTTATGCTGGAATAGATAGGGTGGAAATAAGTAGACAGGGTTTAGCCGGGAAAAGGTGAGGTGATCTGAGGTGGAAAGGGGTGAGATGAGTAAAGATGAGGTGAGGTGTAAATAAAAAGGGGCAAAGGTGAGATGGGCAGAGGTGAGGTGGGAAAGTGAGCAGAGGTGGGTAGAGAAAGGAAGAAATGAGATGGGTAGTGATGAGGTGAGCAGAGGTGAGGCTGGCTGAGGTGATAAGGTGGAAATAAGTGGACAGGGTTTAGGCGGGAAAAGGTGAGGTGATCTGAGGTGGAAAGGGGTGAGATCAGTAAAGATGAGGTGAGGTGTAAATAAAAAGGGGCAAAGGTGAGATGGGCAGAGGTGAGGCAATGAATAGGTGATGTGTGCAGGGTTTTGAGGGAAAATTGGATATGGGTTGAGGTAGACTTGTAAGTGGTGAGGCAAGAAAGCTTAGATGATTAGAGGTGAAGCAGTAGGTAGTGGTAAGCAGAGGTGAGGTACTATAGGTAGGTAGAGGTAGGCATAATGGCCGCATGTGACCCCCAGGCTGCAGGTTGTGCATCCCTGAACTAGACTAAAGACTGAACCAATGATGTTCCTATCTGTACATGTCATGTGAGAATAACAGGCTGATTCATCACTAACGCCAGGTAGCGACAGATGAGCGTCTGTAGCAGGCATTTTCAGAGCGCCCGCTAGTAGTCACTGTGCTCAGCCGTGGGTCGCTACTTTATGTCCAGTAATGTTGAATACATTGTGAGGAGTCGCTATTTGACCAGTACAGCGCTGTATGGGAGCGCATGTTAGCGACTGCTCATAGCGACCGACTCACACCACATTCAGCAAAAAAACAGCCTCACAAAGCTCAGGCGCTGAAAAATGCTTTTTTGAAGCCCAGAGCGCAGGAGGCGGTGTGTTTAAAGTCTGTTTTTCAGCATCTATCCACTAGTAACAAAGCGAAAACATATGGAATTACATTGTAATAACATTGTAACATGAACACTTTAATGTCAGACCTGTAATGTCATTTCTGAAGAAATATATAAAAAATGAAAAAAATGTGAAAAAACTGCTTATTCAATGCCAGAAGAGGTCACAGAATTATTTGTGATTAAAAAAAAAATAAAAAAATTGTTTAAAGAGAAGAAAAGGATCGTCCATTGAAATGTATGGGAGAGCGCCAGATAGCGAGAGGTCATACCTTGCGCTGTGCAAGGCTGAACGCCGGCGCTGTTCGCTGAGGCTGTGAAAATGATGAATCAGACGCTACATGGCGCTATCCCAGTCGCTAAACAGATTCTGCATGATAAATGTGTAATTGCGTGCTGTGTCCGGCGTTCACCAGTCGCTACCTCTCATTAACCAGCCACTACCTGACGCTATCCCTTCATGAATAAGGCCCCTAAATCTAATAAATAAGGTTGGAAGAGCAACAATGGTGGGGCCCCCTGATTTCATGGGCCATGATACGGTCACTAACAACCCTTGCACATGTTTGTGTTTAAAAAAACAATGAAGTTCACGTGTTTCCTTTATAGAAACACTTCAGACGAGGGACCTGGCTCCCTATAGGCAACCTAAGAGCCCACTTCCTGTGGCATCCAGACCGCCGAGTCACATGGTTCAGCCGTCCCCTTCCTGTGTCACCTCAGTGCCTTTCGGCTTGAATGACAAAGCTTGCAAAGTGTATGGTCTGCGGGATTTCCGTGTGTATGGCCTGGGCTTCTCTCCCCGCAGGTGGAGGAAGTTGGCTCTAAAAGCAAACAGGTTTTGACAGCCGTAAATTGGTGTCTCGGTGGGGAGCCTTGGGCTGCTGCCGAGGAGGGAGGGTGGCCTCAGCAGGGCCTTTTTTTTTTTTTTTGTAGACTCACTGGCACAGTCAGAAATTCTGAAGTTATTCCTATTCCTTCAGCGCAATCAAGCATAGGTCCAGGGCCTGCGCCAGCACAGGGCAAACCTGGGCAATTGCCAGGGCCCCTGGCATCTTCTAGGGCCCACTCAGGCTCACACTTGGGCCCTTATTTAACAAGGGATAGCGCCAGGTAGCGAATGGTGAGCGAACGGTAATGACGGTCACCGCCACGAGTACGCCGGCTCCCCTCCGCAATCACACATTTATCAAGCCGATCCTGCTTAGCGACTGACAGAGCGCCAGATAGCGAATCATTCATCATTATTCCAGCCTCAGCCCACAGCGCCAGCGAGCGACCTTGAACAGCGACAGGTATGACCTCTCGCTACCTGGCGCTCTCCAATGCATTTCAATGGAGCAATCTTTAAATATTCTTAATTAATTGCTATTAATGTTTTTTTTTTTTTTTTAAATGTCAAAAATTCTGTGACCACTTCTGCAATGTTAGATTTTTTTTTTAAGGTTAAAAAAAAAAAAAAAAAATTTGTGCAGAATTGATATTACAGGTCTGATATTAATGTATTCATATTACAAAATGTTTGGAAAAACATGTTTTTTTTTTTTTTTTTAAATATGGTTGTTTGGGGGTTAAAAAACTACTTTTAACCCATCGCCGCCAGCGCTCTGGGGTTTAAACAAGCATTTCACAGCGCGAGAATTTTTTGAGCGTGATTTGTTAATGAATATGCTGGGAGCCGTTCGCTATGGCCATTCGCTGTCATGCGCTCCCATACAGCGCGGAACCTGTCAAACAGCAACTCCTAACCCCGTATTCAACATTACCGCACACCGACGGGGTCGCTGTCAACAGCCGAACAACGTCCAAGCACAGCGAATACTAGCGGGCGCTGTGAAAATAACGCTACTGTCGCTCATCTGTCGCTACCTGGCGCTATTAATGAATCGGCCTCCCGGTCATATTAATTTATAGTGGACCCGAACCACCGAATGCCGGGTGCTGTGTGCAGACCTGCTCATGGCTGACCTCAGCAACAGGGGATGATCAGCAACAATGGACGGCAGCTGATAGAAGCTCAGAAGGTGGTGAGAACCAGGTGACAGCTGACAAGGACTGGAGGGCGATCAGCAGCAGGACATGACCCATACGTGGCGGCAGAGCTGAAAGGTGACGTCATGTGACTCACTACTTTGGGGCCCATTAAGACTCTCTTGCCCAAGGGCCCCCACAAACCTGCATAGGTCCTACTACTCATGTAATAGTGGAGCCCCAGCTAATGGTGTTGTTTGTTTCCGCTTTCCTGTTGGCTATATGCGTTATAATACTTCTTGATTCAATTGCTCATTAAACCGGACCTTCACCATGATTTAATGAAAAGCCCAAACCCTTGAAAAACTATTCCCCAGCATCTAAAATTAATATATTTTAAGTTTTTATTCACTTACTTAATATTATTTCCCCCTACCAGGCTGCAACTCTGTTCAGGACTCTAAGATACGGGCGCCGCCATCTTGACTCAGAAACATCACACATATTGAGGAGAGGAGAGCGGGATAAAGTGCAGGGGGTGGGGTTATAGCTGTGCTGTGCACAGACAGAGCAGAGCTGGGGTCATGAAAAGGTTCAGCAATCCCAGAATGCACAGCCAGGAGACACTTCCGGTTTGCAGGCTGCCTGATGCCCCATGAGCTGCCATCTTGGATATAGTCTCATAAAATGCAGTAGATGCAGGTAGGGTGATTTTTAATGTGAGCAATCTGTATGTACAGGGTGTGGGAAACATATAAGATAGACTCTTATTCAGGGTGAAGGTCCGGATTAATGTGAGCAATCTGTATGTACAGGGTGTGGGAAACATATAAGATAGGCTCTTATTGAGGGTGAAGGTCCGGATTAATGTGGGCAATCTGTATGTACAGAGTGTGGGAAACATATAAGATATGCTCTTATTCAGGGTGAAGGTCCGGATTAATGTGGGCAATCTGTATGTACAGGGTGTGGGAAACATATAAGATAGGCTCTTATTCAGGGTGAAGGTCCGGATTAATGTGGGCAATCTGTATGTACAGGGTGTGGGAAACATATAAGATAGACTCTTATTCAGGGTGAAGGTCTGGATTAATGTGGGCAATCTGTATTTACAGGGTGTGGAAAACTTATAAGATAGACTCTTATTCAGGGTGAAGGTCTGGATTAATGTGAGCAATCTGTATGTACAGGGTGTGGGAAACATATAAGATAGACTCTTATTCAGGGTGAAGGTCTGGATTAATGTGGGCAATCTGTATGTACAGGGTGTGGGAAACATATAAGATAGGCTCTTATTCAGGGTGAAGGTCCGGATTAATGTGGACAATCTGTATGTACAGGGTGTGGAAAACATAAAAGATATGCTCTTATTCAGGGTGAAGGTCCGGATTAATGTGAGCAATCTGTATGTACAGGGTGTGGGAAACATATAAGATAGACTCTTATTCAGGGTGAAGGTCTGGATTAATGTGGGCAATCTGTATGTACAGGGTGTGGGAAACATATAAGATAGGCTCTTATTCAGGGTGAAGGTCCGGATTAATGTGGACAATCTGTATGTACAGGGTGTGGAAAACATATAAGATATTCTCTTATTCAGGGTGAAGGTCCGGATTAATGTGGACAATCTGTATGTACAGGGTGTGGAAAACATATAAGATACGCTCTTATTCAGGGTAAAGGTCCGGATTAATGTGGGCAATCTGTATGTACAGGGTGTGGAAAACATATAAGATACGCTCTTATTCAGGGTAAAGGTCCGGATTAATGTGGACAATCTGTATGTACAGGGTGTGGAAAACATATAAGATACGCTCTTATTCAGGGTAAAGGTCCGGATTAATGTGGGCAATCTGTATGTACAGGGTGTGGGAAACATATAAGATAGACTCTTATTCAGGGTGAAGGTCCGGATTAATGTGGGCAATCTGTATGTACAGAGTGTGGGAAACATATAAGATATGCTCTTATTCAGGGTAAAGGTCCGGATTAATGTGGGCAATCTGTATGTACAGAGTGTGGGAAACATATAAGATATGCTCTTATTCAGGGTGAAGGTCCGGATTAATGTGAGCAATCTGTATGTGCAGGGTGTGGGAAACATATAAGATACGCTCTTATTCAGGGTAAAGGTCCGGATTAATGTGGGCAATCTGTATGTACAGGGTGTGGGAAACATATAAGATAGACTCTTATTCAGGGTGAAGGTCCGGATTAATGTGGGCAATCTGTATGTACAGAGTGTGGGAAACATATAAGATATGCTCTTATTCAGGGTAAAGGTCCGGATTAATGTGGGCAATCTGTATGTACAGAGTGTGGGAAACATATAAGGTACGCTCTTATTCAGGGTGAAGGTCCGGATTAATGTGGGCAATCTGTATGTACAGAGTGTGGGAAACATATAAGGTACGCTCTTATTCAGGGTGAAGGTCCGGATTAATGTGAGCAATCTGTATGTACAGGGTGCGGGAAACATATAAGATAGACTCGTATTCAGGGTGAAGGTCCGCTTTATTGGTTTATACAGAATCTGGCTTCCAAAAACCTCCCCCTGAGGAAGCCAGTTGGTGAGGCGCGTCCTGGATAGAACCAACATAATGTCAACAATGTGCAAAAATGACATTGAAAGTATACGTCTGATTGAACTTTTTAAATGTGTATAGCGTTTGCTACATGGAAAATGTCTGTCATTCAGGCTATTTGCCAAAATGTATCAGGAATGAGAAAAATAAATATGTTACAGATGTAAGAAAACAATATGCGGCTGTGTAACCCCTGAGTAGGTTGCTATTGGAGGGATGTGTTGTGTAACTGAAGAGTATGGCGAGAGTGCAATCACACAGGATTTAAAATGGACCAAAACCCACAGTGATCGGCTCCGGAATCTACAACATTCCCGCGACAATCGATTCTCTTTCCCCAAAATCGGGATGCCCCGCTGTGTGAGACCCCCGGTTGCTCATACACTTACCTTCCCTTCCGGATTAAACAGCGCATGCGCGAGCCACATATCCCTCCAGCAGGGCGCATGGCTGCACCAGGCATTTGTGAATGGCCGGCATGGGCACGCTCCCTGTTAGAGGGGAGCGGGGGATGCGGCTGTCTGCATGCTAAGATCCACTTGCCTTAGACGAAGGCTTAGGGCTTTATTCATCAAGGTTATGATTAAGGGCATGTTACCCGAAACGCGTCGACGCCTTTCATCATTTTAAATGCCTGCTGTATCGTTTCCTTGATGGAATATTTTAATTTGAACTTCAAATAAAATTGGACGTTTTAATCTGCAAACCGGATGTCGGCTGGCCCTATTGTTGTATGGTATTGACTACATAAGAGGTGAGCGCTCTTGGCCGTGCAGCTTTTGCGGTTTGATCCAGATCGAACAATTCAGAGCTGGCAATTGTCTCTCCATTCATCAAGGGATAGCGGCAGGTAGTGCCTTGTAAGCGACAGGTAGCGTCAGGTGAATGCCGGCCGCGGCACGCAATACCACATCTATGAAGGCAATTCTGGTGAGCGCCTCTTACAGCGACACGTAGCGACCGATTCATCATCACAGACGGCTCAGCGTATCCCGGCGGCGCTCTGGCTCTGGCGGCGCTCTAGCTGGTATTACCTGTCGCTACCTGTTGCTCTCCCATACATTTCAACGGACGTTACTTTTCTTCTCTTTAAAGTGGACCAACACCCAGGGGGGATCGGCCCGGGAATCTCAGATCCCTCCCCGCGGGGCATTCGAAATCGGGATGTCCCGCGGGGTGAAACTCCCCAGGAAGCCCAGAAACCTTACCTTAACCCCGTTCCAACGGCGCATTCGCGGGCCGCGCCCGCGTCTCGCGCTTCCCTCTAGCAGGGCGTGCACCCGCGCCGGCCGTTTGTGAATGGCCGGCGCGGGCGTGCTCCCTGTTAGAAGGAAGCGCGAGACGCGGCCTCCGGCGCTCAGAGCCGCTGTGGTTGGACGCCGCTTGTACTTGCATACTACAGTGGCGCTGAGCGCTCTGATTGGACGAGCGCCCGCGTAGGAACGTGGGGAGGTGAGTGTTTACAGGCGTTCTGGGGGGTTTCACACGTGCCCCACCGAAGTGGACCAAAACCCAGGATAGTGAAAATCCTGGGTGTTGGTCCACTTTAAACAGGGTTTTCTTTTAATAATGTTTTATTGTTTTGTATCAAATCATTGTGTGACCTCTCCTGGCCGATTTAAATACATTTTTAAATACTTTTTTAATTTTTTATGCAGAGTTGTCATTACAGGTCTGGTATTAAAGTGTTAATGTCACAATGTAATAA
The DNA here is from genome assembly GCA_027917425.1 of Gastrophryne carolinensis. Lineage (NCBI taxonomy): Eukaryota > Metazoa > Chordata > Amphibia > Anura > Microhylidae > Gastrophryne > Gastrophryne carolinensis. Next base: position 170,963,678 of record CM051243.1, read on the forward strand.
CAATGTCATTCTATATTTTTTCGCTTTGTTACTAGTGGATATGTGTTCAAAAACAGACTTTAATCACACAGCGTCTGGCGCTCTGGGCTACAGCGACAAAATTTTGAGCGCCAGCGCTGTGTGGGGCTGTTTTTTTGATGAATATGGTTTGAGTCGCTCACACTGAGCAGTCGCTACCGTTCGCTCCCATATAGCTCTGTACTGGTGTTATAGCGACTCACACATCAATGCCGGCAATATTACTGCAGCGACTGAGGCGCTCTGTAATAGCTCTTAGCGCCGCAGTACAGACGCTCATCTGCCGGTACCTGGCGCTAGTAATGAATCAGTGGGCCCAATGACGTGACACCAGTGGACCAGGAAGAGGTGAGTTGGTTTCAGTGACCTGGGGGGTTTCACATCCCCATTAGGGTGCCCCGGGGGCAAGGACCAAAACCCAGGATAGTCAAAATCCTGGCTTTTGGTCCACTTTAACCCACCTACACAGGCGGACTGGTCACCTGAGAAACTGGAAAGATTCCCGGAAGGACCGCACTGCCTTGTGTCTGTTATCTCCTTGGTGCCTGGGAAGTGCCATAAAAAGGGGTGTCACCATCACATCATGGCAGCATGGCACACTGCCCCCCAATGCATGTAGCTGCCTCATAAATATGAAATGAGAGATGAAACTCTGGAAAGCGGAAAAACAGGGAAAGAAATACCAGGCTGAACGGCAGGTACAATCCAGTGCAATTTATGGCCCCAGTGAGATGTGGTGAATACAGTCAATGGAGCACCAAGAATGTATCTGGGGGAGGAGTTTGTCCGGTAGGGGGCGTGGCATGATTTTTGTATTCCCCAGTGATGCGACTGTAGCAGAAACAACATTGGGTATTTTGCATTACTTGCATGAGTGCTGCTGCTGTTATTGAACTTCCTAAACCAGCCATACTCAACTGGCGGACCAGGGTCCGAATGCAGATCTCGGCGCCAGATTTCCGGACCCCGGCCCTGAGAGCGCTGCCCTCGGTTGCTTCTGTGTTGCTGTGCTCAGCACTGCCCCCTTTACTTGATAGGTGATGTAGTGCTTAGACTCCCTGCCAGTGTCATGGCTCCCAGGCACCTACCGTAGCATTGCAATATGAAGTTTTGCACGGCCAGAAAGTGGCATTGCAAGGTACACACAAACTTTGTTTATCTGTCTCTTTGCCTCATCCATCCCTGTCCCCTCATCTCTGCTCCATCCATCCCTGTCCCCTCATCTGTGCTCCATCCATCCCTGTCCCCTCATCTGTGCTCCATCTATCCCTGTCCCCTCATCTTTTCTCCATCCATCCCTGTCCCCTCATCTGTGCTCCATCCATCCCTGTCCCCTCATCTGTGCTCCATCCATCTCTGTCCCCTCATCTGTGCTCCATCCTTCCCTGTCCCCTTATCTGTGCTCCATCCATCCCTGTCCCCTCATCTGTGCTCCATCCATCCCTGTCCCCTCATCTTTTCTCCATCCATCCCTGTCCCCTCATCTGTGCTCCATCCATCCCTGTCCCCTCATCTGTGCTCCATCCTTCCCTGTCCCCTCATCTTTTCTCCATCCATCCCTGTCCCCTCATCTGTGCTCCATCCATCCCTGTCCCCTCATCTTTGCTCCATCCATCCCTGTCCCCTCATCTTTGCTCCATCCATCCCTGTCCCCTCATCTGTGCTCCATCCATCCCTGTCCCTTCATCTTTGCTCCATCCTTCCCTTTCCCCTCATCTTTGCTCCATCCATCCCTGTCCCCTCATCTGTGCTCCATCCATCCCTGTCCCTTCATCTTTGCTCCATCCTTCCCTTTCCCCTCATCTTTGCTCCATCCATCCCTGTCCCCTCATCTTTGCCCCATCCTTCCCTGTCCCCTCATCTTTGCTCCATCCATCCCTGTCCCCTCATCTGTGCTCCATCCATCCCTGTCCCCTCATCTGTGCTCCATCCATCCCTGTCCCCTCATCTCTGCTCCATCCATCCCTGTCCCCTCATCTGTGCTCCATCCATCCCTGTCCCCTCATCTTTTCTCCATCCATCCCTGTCCCCTCATCTGTGCTCCATCCATCCCTGTCCCCTCATCTGTGCTCCATCCTTCCCTGTCCCCTCATCTTTTCTCCATCCATCCCTGTCCCCTCATCTGTGCTCCATCCATCTCTGTCCCCTCATCTGTGCTCCATCCTTCCCTGTCCCCTTATCTGTGCTTCATCCATCCCTGTCCCCTCATCTGTGCTCCATCCATCCCTGTCCCCTCATCTTTTCTCCATCCATACCTGTCCCCTCATCTGTTCTCCATCCATCCCTGTCCCCTCATCTTTTCTCCATCCATACCTGTCCCCTCATCTGTTCTCCATCCATACCTGTCCCCTCATCTGTTCTCCATCCATCCCTGTCCCCTCATCTTTTCTGCATCCATCCCTGTCCCCTCATCTTTTCTGCATCCATCCCTGTTCCCTCATCTGTGCTCCATCCATCCCTGTCCCCTCATCTTTGCTCCATCCATCCCTGTCCCCTCATCTTTGCTCCATCCATCCCTGTCCCCTCATCTTTGCTCCATCCATCCCTGTCCCCTCATCTTTGCTCCATCCATCCCTGTCCCCTCATCTTTGCTCCATCCATCCCTGTCCCCTCATCTGTGCTCCATCCATCCCTGTCCCCTCATCTGTGCTCCATCCATCCCTGTCCCCTCATCTTTTCTCCATCCATACCTGTCCCCTCATCTGTTCTCCATCCATCCCTGTCCCCTCATCTTTTCTGCATCCATCCCTGTCCCCTCATCTTTGCTCCATCCATCCCTGTCCCCTCATCTGTGCTCCATCCATCCCTGTCCCCTCATCTTTTCTCCATCCATCCCTGTTCCCTCATCTGTGCTCCATCCATCCCTGTCCCCTCATCTTTGCTCCATCCATCCCTGTCCCCTCATCTTTGCTCTTTCCATCCCTGTCCCCTCATCTTTGCTCCATCCATCCCTGTCCCCTCATCTGTGCTCCATCCATCCCTGTCCCCTCATCTGTGCTCCATCCATCCCTGTCCCCTCATCTGTGCTCCATCCATCCCTGTCCCCTCATCTTTTCTCCATCCATCCCTGTCCCCTCATCTTTTCTCCATCCATACCTGTCCCCTCATCTGTTCTCCATCCATCCCTGTCCCCTCATCTTTTCTGCATCCATCCCTGTCCCCTCATCTTTGCTCCATCCATCCCTGTCCCCTCATCTTTTCTCCATCCATACCTGTCCCCTCATCTGTTCTCCATCCATCCCTGTCCCCTCATCTTTTCTGCATCCATCCCTGTCCCCTCATCTGTGCTCCATCCATCCCTGTCCCCTCATCTTTTCTCCATCCATCCCTGTCCCCACATCTGTGCTCCATCCATCCCTGTCCCCTCATCTGTGCTCCATCCATCCCTGTCCCCTCATCTTTGCTCCATCCATCCCTGTCCCCTCATCTTTGCTCCATCCATCCCTGTCCCCTCATCTTTGCTCCATCCATCCCTGTCCCCTCATCTTTGCTCCATCCATTCCTGTCCTCCCTGTTTTTCCCCAGTTTCCAGTAGGATTCTTGGGGTGCTCCCCCAGTGCGCTGATTTTTAACTATACATCCCCCCGTGACAGCTCACTGTCCGGACCTTCACCTCTCACCAGATGTCTGTAAACGGACCTTTGAAAGAAGCAGTTGAGTACCCCTGTCCTATACTGTGACAGCTCGCCCCCCCTCCTCCTGAGGTGACAGGTCCCTTACCCCATCTTCTGATTCCTCTTCCCAGTGGCTGCTGCTCTTGTTACATTGGCCTTGCTGGCTTTAAGAGTGATGCAAAAGCGCAGCTACAGCACTAGGAGTATGGATTGGCAAGAATCTGGCAATATGATTCGTATCAGGATGGTGATACAATTTCTGTCTCAAAGACGATATATTGCGATTTTTTTAATGAATATAGCTTTGGAAAACCTCATCTACACATCAATACAATATTCCCATATACATAACATAATTCTGCTGCGGGTGGGACAGGGCCGCTGAATAACAGGCTCTTGTACAGTGCGCTGCCAACTAGTGGTCGGGAGTAAATGTTACTTATAAATAGTTTATAAAAGATTCGACCATATTTTGAATCAATACTATTATTGTCTAATGACAATGTCTTCTGACACCCCTATACAGCAGTGCTCCACCTAGTCTGTAGGGGTGATGCAAACCCCTGGGCCACCCCTTGGGTGCTCCTCTAGATACAGTCATGTATAGGGACATAGCCCTATTGTGGGAACAGAGGTGAACCTAGCCTCTCTGCTGGCAAACTATACCAACGCTCCACTCCTCAATAGAGCAGTGCCCAGCTGCGGGAAGGGGGGGAACGGAACTGCGCCCACTGAGCTGCCAATTATGAGTGCAGTGGTGCACGTCATCTCCAATGAACCCTGAACCACCAATAGGAAAAAAACCCGAAAAGTCCAGCATTTGCTGTGCCGGACGTGGCCTCATTACAGGTGCACCCCTGAGTAGGAATATATTTTGTTTTAGTGTCTAACTGTGTGGCTCCATCGAATCCAATATGACTGAAATTGTTCTAAAAGTGCAGCAGTAAGCTTGGGGAGCAGATAAAAGCTTAGTGAAGGGGAATCTAGGCAGGGCTATATTTTCCATTAGGCAACCCTAGGCACGTGCCTAGGGTGGCAGATTGAAGGGGCGGTGCTGCCCTTACTACTGTAGTAAAGAAAATGAATTAAAACTCCCATAACTGGAACATGAATGCCTCCTAACAAGCACCCCAGCCACAGAAGGGTGCAGTGTATATATGTGGGGGGGAGGAGGGTGAAATGGGTTGAACACAGGCCAGAGCTTTGCTGTGATCATGTGACTCCTGTATGTCAGAATGCAAGAATCACGTAGCATGCTTGCCTGCTCCTCTGCATTTCCCTCTTTGTTCCCCCTGCCTGCTTCACACTTTTTTTTATATGGACTGTGACTTTACTTAAAGTGGACCAACACCCAGGATTTTGACTATCCTGGGTTTTGGTCCACTTCGGTGGGGCACCCCGATCGGGGATGGCCCGCTGTGTGAAACCCCCCAGAAAGCCCCGAAAACTCACCTCACCCCGCTCCCACGTGACTCGTTCGTCCAATCACCGGCGACGGACAAGCGAGAGGCAGCGACGGACAAGCAGAGCGCGTCCGCCGCCGCCTCCTGCGCGTCCTTCTTACAGGGAGGGAAACAAACAGCCAGCGCGGGAGCGCGCCCTGCTAGAGGGATGCGCGGGAGGTGGCGGCGGCGGACGCTCTTGCGCCGCTGGAACGTGGAAAAGGTAGGATTGTGGGCTTCCTGGGGGGTTTCACCCCGCGGGACATCCCGATTTCGGATGCCCCGCGGGGAGGGATCTGATCGGCCCGGGAATCTTATAGATACCCGGGCGATCCCCCCTGGGTGTTGGTCCGCTTTAAAAAAAGTGGGCGCAAGCGCTTAAAGTGCCTAGGGCACCATGAACACTAAATACGGCCTTGGATCTAGAAGGTCTTTATTGCAGTGATGCAAGGTCTGCTTTAGGAAGGGGCGGTTGTGATGTTTTTGTTTGCAGCATTAAATTAATATTTGCCTTTTTCATTACAGTGGTGTCCTTTAATGGCGCAGAAGTAAGAGGCACAGTTAACGCCCGGTGGGTAAGTAAAATACAAAGTACTTTTGTTCATTTGAATGTGAGCCTGTCCTGAGGCTGTCGTGATTAGAGATAGATGATTTGCTGTTTTTGGTCCCGTGCCACCTCCCTGTAATCAGTGAATGTTCAGACTTGCTCGCTGCCTGATAAATCCCCCGTTTTTTTTTATGATAGATCGTTTTGAGTTTGAAAATGGAATGTTGAACCCTTTTATGTCTTTTCTGCAGTAAACCTGTTTGTAGAAGTTCTGTCGCTCTATTGAATTTGGGGATAATATAACTAGATAAATAGGTGGGATGGGGCTGGGTTTAAAAGCCTGGAGGAAAGGACTACAAAGTGTATGTGTGGGGGACGGGGCGGTAAACCCAGTTAGCCTCAAACATCCATTAGTCCAGGTCATACTAAGGAAACTATGGCCTCGATTTAATAAAGGTAGAAAAAAATTCTCATGGTGGTAAAAGATTCAATTCATGAGAAAAAAGCCTGAGAATGTCACTGTTACTGAATCACTAGATAAGAAAACAATGAAGGTCAATGGCACTTTTTACTCCTAAGAAAAGTAGGCCCTTATTTAAGAAGGGATAGCGTCAGGTAGCGCATGGTTAATGAGAGGTAGCGACTGGTGAACGCCGGACACGGCGCGCAATTCCACATTTATCAAGCAGAATCTGTTTAGTGACTGGGATAGCGGCATGTAGCGTCTTATTCATCATTTTCAAAGCCTCTGCGAACAGCGCCAGCGTTCAGCCTTGCACAGCGCCAGGTATGACCTCTCGCTACCTGTCGCTCCCCCATACATTTCAATGGATGAACCTTTTCTTCTCTTTAAACTGTTTTTTTTTTTCCCAAAAATCTCAAATAATTCTGTGACCTCTTCTGGCATTGAAAAAGCAGTTTTTTTCACAATTTTTTCATTTTTTAAATATTTCTTCAGAAATGACATTACAGGTCTGGCATTAAAGTGTTCATGTTACAATGTTGTTACAATGTAATTCCATATGTTTTCGCTTTGTTACTAGTGGATAGATGCTTGAAAACAGACTTTAAACACACCGCCTCCTGCGCTCTGGGCTTCAAACAAGTATTTTTCAGCGCCAGAGATTTGTGAGGCTGTTTTTTTGCTGAATATGGTGTGAGTCGGTCGCTATGAGCAGTCGCTAACATGCGCTCCCATACAGCACTGTACTGGTCAAATAGCGACTCCTCACAATGTATTCAACATTACTGAACAGCGACTGAGTCGCTATAAAGTAGCGACCTACGGCTGAGCACAGTGACTACTAGCGGGCGCTCTGAAAATGCCTGCTACAGACGCTCAGCTGTCGCTACCTGGCGTTAGTGATGAATCAGCCTTGTAGAGAACTGTTTCCTCCTTTCTACACTGTAGTAAAAGCTGCCATTGACTTTCATTGTCTTTTTATCTGGTGATTCAGTAACAGTGACATTCTCAGGCTTTTTACTCATGAATTGATTTTTTTACTACCATGAGAATTTTTTTCTACCTTTATTGAAATGAGGCCTATGTTTAAGTACAAACGTTGCCAGTTTTATTAGACCAGACCATAAACACATGAGCTATATGATTTTAGTGTATCCTTTATCAGTCTGATCAAATAATACAGTTATTTCATTAAATAGAAATTGTGGGTACACAGGGAAAAACTAATTACAGGGCCCCAAAGTACATTTGTATATGTGCTAACACCATAAGCACATTATTACATGGGCAGGCTGATTCATTACAAGCGCCAGGTAATAGCAGATGAGCGTCTGTAGTGCGGCGCTAAGAGCGACCACTAGTGAAATTAATATATTAATATGGGTAAATAGTGATTGTTGAACATTATTAGAGTCACCAGGACACATTCTATTCCCAAAGCTGCCACGGGGAGACCGATTTATTAATAGCGCCAGGTAGCGACAGATGAGCGACAGTAGCGTGATTTTCACAGCGCCGGCTAGTATTCGCTGTGCTTTGCCGTTGTTCGGTTGTTGACAGCGACTCAGTCGGTGTGCGGTAATGTTGAATACGGGGTTAGGAGTCGCTATTTGCCAGGTTCCGCGCTGTATGGGAGCGCATGACAACGAATGGCCATAGCGAACAGCTAATATTCATTAACAAGTCACGCTCAAAAAATTCTCGCGCTGTGAAATGCTTGTTTAAACCCCAGAGCGCTGGCGGCGATGTGTTAAAAGTAGTTTTTTAACCCCCAAACAACCATATTTTTTGAAAAAAATAATAGACAAGTTTTTATAAACATTTGGTAATATGAATACATTAATATCAGACCTGTAATATCAATTCTGCACAAATTTTATTTTTATTTTTTTTACCTTAAAAAAAAAAAAATAACATTGAAGAAGTGGTCACCGAATTTTTGACATTTAAAAAAAAAAATAAAAAAAAAAAAACATTAATATCAATTAATTATGAATATTTAAAGATTGCTCCATTGAAATGCATTGGAGAGCGCCAGGTAGCAAGAGGTCATACCTGGCGCTGTGATGGGTTTAGCAGCGGCGCTGTTCGCTGAAGTCTGCAACATGATGAATCCCGCGCTAGCTGACCTTCTCGCCGGCGCTAGCCTCATTTAGCGTGATAAATGCGTGATTGTGTTCACAGCCTGGCGTTCTGGAGTCGGTAGCCCCCGATAGCTGGCGCTACCTGGCGCTAGTGAGACACTACCTGGCGCTATTCCTTGATAAATAAGGCCCTATGAGTGACTACATATCCTTTGTACAAACTAATAAGGTGTTTTTTTTTAGTTTTACCAACATCATTCTGAAGGTTAGAACATCTTTTATACATGCTGGATGGCTGTGGATGACTTTTGGCGCAATAGCGTCAGCACGTGGCAGTTTCGGTCTTGTCATTCTACTTTAATGCTCTGATCATTCCCTACATGGGTTAACAAGACTGGTATTCCACTCCGATGTCACATGGGTGGAGCGCACGCTGGTGCCAGGTCATGTGACCCGGGCGCTGATCTTCTGCCAGCTGATTTGACAGCCGGCCATGTGCGTCTTCAGCGGCGTGGGCCAGGTTTGAGCAGAAGACGCAGCCGTGCCAGGGCCCACACCCTCAGCGGGGGAGCGACGCTGACACTGCCCTTACTATGCAAAAAGTGCAAGCTCACTAATCTAGTTACTCACTATTACCGATTTGTTTTCTAGCACAGACGTGATCCAGTGAAGTTGGCTGCGCTTCTTGTTTATATTCGCTCTTCATTTACATTGGCACAGGGAGCAGTGATGTGGCGCCACTTTTTAATCTGATCCAAGAATATTTAAAGTAACAACCCCCTCCCCCTTTTTACGTCTATGTTGTTTTTATTATTTTTGGTATACCTCCAAAACACCTAATTTACTACCTAAATCCATTAGAAGTTGCAATGAGTCTTTCCAGAATGGAACGCTAAAGAACTCCTTTTGCCAGTAATCTAAAGTGTGTGGCTTCCCACTCATTGGTGGCATGGGAGAGGAGGTGCGATTAGTTCAGAATCCGTGTTAACGGGACCGTCAAGGGCGCAGAGTTGCTAGGGAGCCTGACAGTCTGCTTATAGGCTTATGGGGGCCTAGTAAATGTCCTGCTCCATAGACCGCCCCAGACATGCCTTTTGTTAACTTGTTACCTCTAGTATGTTTCTCGTACCTGCTTTCTGCATGGAATCCAGCCATCTTGCTTCTTCTTCTTGCTCCTAGATCAGGGGGGGGCAATTATTTTTTGATGAGAAACTAAAAATATTGTGGAGGGCCGGGCCAAAAGGCTGAACTCAATTCTGCATAATATAATTGTATTTCTTTATAATAAGCAGTAAATAGCATTGTGTGACAAGCTGCTACCAGTATATGTTATAGTTAAACAATGAAAAAGTGAGGTTGTCTTACAAAAAAATGTAATTATTAAATAAACCACATTTTGTGTGTCCAGTGAGGTCTCGTACAGCAGGGCATCCCAAATTGGGATGCCCCATAGGCATGATGCCCTGGATTCCTTCACACTCCAAAAGGCTGGGTTACATGGGTTTTGGTCTGCTTTAAAACTTCATGGCCAAATCAGGTTAGGATGGAATAACCGCCCTCCTTTACATTATTATAAAAGTAACACAGCGCTGCTCACACTTTTTACTCGGTAGCAATGTGAAAAATTGTGGATTCCCTCACATAAAGCAGAACAAAACCCAGAGCGGCCACTGGTCTTCCCCCCTGGAAATCCCAGATCGGGATGCCCCACTGTGTGAAACCCTTTTTACTCAGTAGCAACATGAAAAATGGCAGACTCCCTCCCTTAAAGCGGAACAAAGCCCCGATCTGGGATGCCCAGGTGGAAGACCAGTGGCCGCTCTGGGTTCATTTCCACCATTTGTCAAGTTGCTACTAAGTAACAAGGGTTTCACACAGTGGGGCATCCTGATCTGGGATGCCCAGGGGGAAGACCAGTGGCCGCTCTGGGTTTTGTTCTGCTTTCAGAGAAGGAGTCGCCTTTTTTCACGTTGCTACTGAGTAAAAAGGGTTTCAAAAAGTGGAGCATCCCGATTTGGGATGCCCGGGGGGGGGGGGGGACCAGTGGCCGGCCTTGGATTAAAGGCTGTGTGAAACGCTTCCCACCTTGCAGCATGGTCCCCCCGCCCTCCCATTGGTCATTGGTGTGGCCAGAAATGGACTACGAGAGCCAGTGCACCATCAGGCGCTGCGTACGTCATGTAACACATTTGGTGGACTACAAGTGCCAGCAGCCTGCGACGTGAGGCACAGACAAGTGGCTGGAGAACCTCCATCTCCGGGGTCAGCTCCGCAGCGACTGACACATGTCACACAGTACAGGGAAACTCCGCCCACAGCCAAACCTGCAGGAGGGAGCTGTCCAATAGGAGAGCAGACTCTAATCCACACCCGCCCCCGCTACATTAGACTCACTACAGAGGGGCAAAAGTGCTGTTCAAACCCGGCGCTATCTTTTCTGGCAAGACTGCGCCGACAGTGGGCGGGACCGAGCGGCGGGGGCATCGGCAGCGTGTGGCCGCGCACCTTACAGGGAACGGTCGTGGGCCGTTTAGAGCCAATCAAAGGGCCATATGTGGCCCTGGGGCCTTACAATGCCCAGGTCTGACCTAGATAGATTACAAAGGAATATTTACATGGGCTCAGCCCTCAAAAACCGATACTGAAAAAAAGAGACAGAAGTGCCCAGTTTTTATTTAGTAGGCAGAGGTTTGCACAATTGCCCTAGAGAATCCGCTGATTCGAACAATGTATTACGAATGAGCTGCTGCAGCGTATTCCCCATTTTCAGGGTGTGAATAGCTGGACTTGGAATTGGCGGGCGTTATGGGTCACATTGCTGTCCTATGAAATGGGGTCAGCGCGGGTGTTATTCTGAATGTGTGGTGTAATTGGCCGTGCTGTGGGCTGCCTCTGTGTGGGCTGCCTGTGCCGTACACGCATGGACAATAGGGGCCTGTGTGCGACACGGAAACGTAGCCCTTGTCGACACATTGCAGCGCAGCCGTGGAGGGAGGCATTGGGAAAGCAGAGATAAACCAGGGGAGGGGGCGCTGCCCGCATCTGCATCTGCAAAATACCTTTTTATTCAACAGAGCCGCATGTCAGCATTTCATCGGTTCTACAAAAAGTGAAAGGCGGCCCCTTGCGTTATTTATTAGATATTTAGATTATTTTTATTTATTAGAGTAAGGAAGAAATTCTTTTTATTATGGCTGTTTTGCTACTTGCAAAAGCTCACATTGCCTGTTCAGGGAAAGTCCCAGGGCCTTAATAAAGGAAGTCCCAGGGCCTTACTATTAAATGAACAATTGTTTTTTTTATATGTCTATTATGGTGTACTCAAAAGTCTTAAAGGAGCCACAGCACTCAACCCTGTTAGCTTGCAGACAAACCTACAGTCTGTCTCTAAACTTAGGTTTGGTCCCACACATCTGCAGAAGTAGCTGAAGCTGCACCACCAAGCGCCAAGGTGCCTCTATGGGTGCAGTCCTAACTCTAATCTCTGAGTGTGGGGTGCAGTCCTAACTCTAATCTCTGAGTGTGGGGTGCAGTCCTAACTCTAATCTCTGACTGTGGGGTGCAGTCCTAACTCTAATCTCTGACTGTGGGGTGCAGTCCTAACTCTAATCTCTGACTGTGGGGTGCAGTCCTAACTCTAATCTCTGACTGTGGGGTGCAGTCCTCACTCTAATCTCTGACTGTGGAGTGCAGTCCTAACTCTAATCTCTGACTGTGGGGTGCAGTCCTCACTCTAATCTCTGACTGTGGAGTGCAGTCCTAACTCTAATCTCTGACTGTGGGGTGCAGTCCTAACTCTAATCTCTGACTGTGGGGTGCAGTCCTAACTCTAATCTCTGACTGTGGGGTGCAGTCCTAACTCTAATCTCTGACTGTGGGGTGCAGTCCTAACTCTAATCTCTGACTGCGGGGTGAGTCCTAACTCTAATCTCTGACTGTGGGGTGAGTCCTAACTCTAATCTATGACTGTGGGATGCAGTCCTAACTCTAATCTCTGACTGTGGGGTGCAGTCCTAACTCTAATCTATGACTGTGGGGTGCAGTCCTAACTCTAATCTATGACTGTGGGGTGCAGTCCTAACTCTAATCTCTGACTGTGGGGTGCAGTCCTAACTCTAATCTATGACTGTGGGGTGCAGTCCTAACTCTAATCTCTGACTGTGGGGTGCAGTCCTAACTCTAATCTCTGACTGTGAGGTGCAGTCCTAACTCTAATCTATGACTGTGGGATGCAGTCCTAACTCTAATCTCTGACTGTGGGGTGCAGTCCTAACTCTAATCTCTGACTGTGGGGTGCAGTCCTAACTCTAATCTCTGACTGTGGGGTGCAGTCCTAACTCTAATCTATGACTGTGGGGTGCAGTCCTAACTCTAATCTCTGACTGTGGGGTGCAGTCCTAACTCTAATCTATGACTGTGGGGTGCAGTCCTAACTCTAATCTATGACTGTGGGGTGCAGTCCTAACTCTAATCTCTGACTGTGGGGTGCAGTCCTAACTCTAATCTATGACTGTGGGGTGCAGTCCTAACTCTAATCTCTGACTGTGAGGTGCAGTCCTAACTCTAATCTATGACTGTGGGATGCAGTCCTAACTCTAATCTCTGACTGTGGGGTGCAGTCCTAACTCTAATCTCTGACTGTGGGGTGCAGTCCTAACTCTAATCTCTGACTGTGGGGTGCAGTCCTAACTCTAATCTCTGACTGTGGGGTGAAGTCCTAACTCTAATCCCTGACTGTGGGGTGCAGTCCTAACTCTAATCTGTGACTGTGGGATGCAGTCCTAACTCTAATCTCTGACTGTGGGGTGCAGTCCTAACTCTAATCTCTGACTGTGGGGTGCAGTCCTGACTCTAATCTCTGACTGTGGGGTGCAGTCCTAACTCTAATCTCTGAGAGCCCCATTTGGGACATACAATGCAATCAATATATTTGGAGCAGCTTACCCGAGGTTGCCCTAAACCTCAAGTGCAGCCCATGGGGTGGAAGGGTCGAAGACCTTGCAGTACAGCCTAGACCCCACACCCCATATGCTTGCACAAATTCAAAAGAAACAAAGAAGGGGTGGCAGCCGCTCAGACCATTTTATAACTAACCTGGGAGGTGCACGTTAGCAGGGCAATTAGGGTACAGAATTCTTAAAGGAGTCACAGCACTCAACCATGTTAGCTTGCAGGCCAGCCTATAATCTGTCTCTAAACGCCAAGGTGCCTCTGTGGGGATTCTACAGATGTGTGTGACCGAGTCCTCTGTTTTTATCCAAGTTTAGAGACAGATTTTAGGTTGGTCTGCAAGCTAACAGGGTTGAGTGCTGTGGCTCCTTTAAGAATTCTGTACCCTAATTGCCCTGCTAACGTACACCTCCCAGGTTAGTTATAAAATGGTCTGAGCGGCTGCCACCCCTTCTTTGTTTTTTATGGTGTACTCAGGGCAGTTTTAAAGTGTGGCCCAAGTTCTGAAATGTTGTACCAATAATGAGTTCCAGCTATTCTTTTTCCCTAAATGTCCAGTTCTTGAGATCCTTTACCATGTTGTTAGTCCCTGACATCCTTCTCCCATGTGTATCTGGCATCCTCCATCATTAGTTTAGTCCCTGATATCCTCCCCATGTGTGCAGTCCCTGAAATCCTCTGCTGTGTGCCTAGTCCATGACATCCTCCAACCTGTGTCCAGTCCCTTACATACTCCACTGCCTGTCCAGTCCCTAATATCCTCCCCCATGTGTCCAGTCCCTGATATCCTCCCCCATGTGTCCATTCCCTGATATCCACCACCATGTGCTCAGTCCCTGAGAAACTCCCCCATGTGTCCAGTCCCTGATATCCTCCCCCATGTGTCCAGTCCCTGATATCCTCCCCCATGTGTCCAGTCCCTGATATCCTCCCCCATGTGTCCAGTCCCTGATATCCTCCCCCATGTGTCCAGTCACTGATATCCTCCCCCATGTGTCCATTCCCTGATATCCTCCCCCATGTGACCAGTCCCTAATATCCTCCCCCATGTGTCCATTCCCTGATATCCTCCCCCATGTGACCAGTCCCTGATATCCTCCCCCATGTGTCCAGTCACTGATATCCTCCCCCATGTGTCCAGTCCCTAATATCCTGTGCTGTGTGTCCAATCCCTGGCATCCTCCATCATGGGTACAGTCCCTGACATCCTCCAATGTGGGTCCAGTCATTGACATCCTTCAACATGTGTCCAGTGCTTGACAATTAGCACAGTTTGCCTAGTCCAGCGATGCTCAACTGGCGGACCGGGGTCTGAATGCGGACCTCGGCGCCAGATTTCCGGAACCCCTGGCCTGACAGCCTTGCACTCAGTTGCTTCTGTTTTGTCTTGCTGAGAGCTGCCCCCTTGATCGGTGATGTAGTGGTTAGTCTCCCTGCTTGGGTTGGGGTGGAGGGGGGCAAGCAGAGTCTTTTAGTTTTACCTGGAGAATCTATAGCCCCTCCCCCAGTGTGCTGATTTATCTATCCACCCCCCCCCCCCCCCCCCGCGACATGCCTCTGCCCGGACCTTCACCTCTCACCGCATTCCTTTAAATGGATCTTTACAAGAAGTGGTTGAGTACCCCTGGTCTAGTCCATGATTTCCTCCCCCATGTGTCCAGTCAATTTATTCAGTTCCTGATATCCTCCCCATGTGTGCAGTCCCTGATATCCTCTGCTATGTGTCTAGTCCCCAACCTGTGTCCAGTCCCTGGCATCCTCCACCATGTTTCCTGTCCCTGGCATCCTCCACTGTGTGTCCAGTCCCTGACACCATTCACCATGTGTCCAGTGATTTACCGCCTGCACTGTGTGTCTCGTCTTTGACATCTTCCACCATGTTTCCAGTCCCTGGCATCCTCTGTGTTTCCAGTCCCTGACTTCTTCCATCATGTGTCCAGTCCCTATCATCCTCCACCAAATGTCCAATCCTGGACTTACACCAGTGTGTGGCATTAAAGGGTCCTTTAAGGTCACATTGGACTTTCTTCATTGAACAGACTCCTGGGAAGGTATAAGTCTGATTAAAGTACAAATGAAGAAGTGAGATTTTTGGTTGATGTGTGACCTATCCTCCACCTTAGCATGTCACAGCTGAGTAAATATGTAGCAGAAAAAGAATTTGCCATAATCCAGGCTAAGCCTTGAGTTTTCATGCACTGTCACTATGATTTAACGTGGGAGTGGGCACATGCGTTCCAGAATGGCCCATGTCAGACAACACTTTGCTACATTTGCAATTACCCCACAATAAAAGATTTTTGGTGGATGCCGGGGATTGAAGGTGCATTTGCTTATTTTTAGCCGTAGTGTAGCAATAGAGCTAAATCCTAGAGACCCTGAAGTGCCTCTTTTTCAGGACAGAAAGACATGGTGTCATTTAAACTCTCTGTCTGCCCTGTCGGGAAAAAAAACACAGAACATGGGATACTGATCTTTGATTTTTTGCAGCACATCCCTCTGGGTCTGGATCAGCAATACCTAAAAATGAATGGAAGACAGCCTACTTACCCCCCTCCGCCCCTGGCGGCATCCTGATTTGGGATGCCTTACTAGTTAAAAAAAGAATAGGACATTCGAAACTAGGGCACAATAACTTACCGGGTTTGCACTCCTGCATTGTTCACACGTCCTATGTGACCTCTGGGGGTCAATGGGACAGATATGTATCGCACACTACTGCTGCGTTGCCAGAGTTTAGTCATGGGGGGGGGCAATGTACAGTAGTGTGATGAAACCCATATCACGTGAGTCTGGTCGATGTCTCTGTCACTGGAATCACTTGAATCATGTTTCCATTAATACTGGTCCAAAGACCCTAAAGAGCTGCAGGACCCCTTCACTGACACCTGCTGGTTCGGGATCAAGGTAAAACAGCAACCCAAAATTAGATTAAGTTGCTGTAAGAGCACACTAGACAATATACATGCAATGAACAGATTCATATACAGGTCTGATTGGCAAGTTACAAGTGAAGATAATGAGCTGGTAAATATGTTTCCTTAATTGAGCAGCAGATACATAGTATAGACAGCCACAAGGGGCTGCTGGGTCCTGGTGCTTCCTCCCCATAGAAGGATGACCCCCAGTTTAAAGCCCATTTACAGCCCCATCTCAGGGCATTTAATTCTGGGCTGATCCCTACCACTTTTCCCCTAGGAGCAGTTTCTGCTCCCTCTCCTTAGCCTCCGGCTAAAAAAAAATGTTATGGAGCATAACTTTTGGCAAGAAGCTCCTAAAATGCTGGTTCTGGTGTCAAACAACCCAGTCAGATGCCATGCATCTATTTGAGTCCAAACACGGCAGTATGACATGGTTCCGGACCCGAGTCTGAGTTTTCCAAACTCGGCCCCTATACCCTTTAGGACCATATAACGCTTAGGCAGCCATTGGGAATTGCAGATTCAAAATATGTCTTTGAGTTATGAGGAATGCGCACTGGAGCCTTGTCATTCTTTAAAATAGCTTGGCACCTGCGTGTCTGGGGCTCAAGATTTCAAGTGTGAGTTTAGGTGTCCAGCAGGCGGATATTCTGTTAATGCAGAGGTGTAATGTGAATCAGCAGGGAGTCCCTGTGATGCATTGTGTTTACTATTGCCCCCCTGTTCAAATATGGTCGTTCCTCTTACTAAAAGGATATTGTTTCTGACATTTCCTTGTATAAAATCAGAAATGAAATATTTCCCCAATGACCAACTGCACCTGGCTGGCCTGCGAGGGAGAGTATTTTGCTTTAGCATTATTTTTTGTAATATTATTTTTTAACTAGTGGGACAGCCCAAATTGGGATGCCCCTGGTAGAAGCAGGCCTTCAGTCATTTTTAACTGCTGGTCCATTTAAAATACCTGGTTTGGAGATTCCAGGCATGTGTGCACTTCCTTGACGTTGGCAAGGGGTGCTGTTCAGGGCCGGCGTCAGCACCCGGTAAGCCCGATCAACTGCCGAGGGCCCCCACCCATCAGGGGGGCCCACTGACAGCTGCCGCAATGTGGTTAAAGAACTGCACACACTTCCTTTCTCTGTCTCTCTGCTCCATCCATCGTTCTCCTCAGCTCTGTCCCATTGGTTGTATGTCACCTCTGCCTCATCCATCCCTATCCCCTGAGCCCTAACCCATTCATTCATATTCATTGAGCCCTGACCCATATTTCCCTATCCACTCAGCTTTTCCCCATTCATCTCTATCCCCTGAGCCCTGACCCATCTTTCCCTATCCACTCAGCTTTTCCTCATTCATCCCTATCCCCTGAACCCTGACCCATTCATCCCTATCCACTCAGCTTTTCCTCATTCATCCCTATCCCCTGAGCCCTGACCTATTCATTCATATTCATTGAGCCCTGACCCATCTTTCCCTATCCACTCAGCCTTGCCCCATCCATCTCTATCCCCTGAGCCCTGACCTATCTATCCTTGTTCTCTTAGCTCTGCCCCATTCATCTATGTTCTCTCAGCCTCCCTCTTCCTCAATACTTCACCATTCATGTGGGGCCAAACTAAAAAAATAGCTCCAATAGGGGGTCGGAGGGCAAGCAGCCCTTCTTAGTTTTGGCCATACAATATATAGACCCCTGACCCGCGACTATCAGCACTCTAGGATATGGGCGCCGCCATCTTGGATCAGTAGTATTACATACTGAGGAGATGGGTCAAAAAGTGCAGGGGGCTGGATTATATCTGTGCTTTGCCCCTGCAAAGGGGCCCACTGAGACCATGCCGCCCGAGGGCCCACATAAACCTGGAGCCGGCCCTGGTTCTGTTCCAGCCATGACTCGGGAAACTGAGTAGCGTTTTTCTACCCATAGTAGTCATTAGACAGTATCCTTTAACTCTTGACTTATTTTTGTGATTGACCATTTTTCCTTGCTCAGCACGTTCATGTGGACAAGTTTACGCTTGAAACAAGGCTTTTGCTAACTCCTGTTAAGGCAGTAAATTTATCAAGCCAAAAACTGACGCAATTTCTCTAGTCAGCCAATCAGATTCCATTTTTACCTGCACTAGTCTAAGTGTAAGGGCGCTCCTTGGTGCAGCCTTGTCACGGTGGTACATGCGGCACCCCATGGCCTGAGCCACAGGACTAAATTAGAAAGTGACTGGCAGTTGTATCCGACTACCTCCTCCTTGCTAAGAATCTGGAGCCCAGACCTAATAATTCCAGGGGCACCATGTGGAGCCGTCCTAGCAGGAGGATATATTCCCACCTATAATGCTGTCACTCACCGTAACAAGAGACTCTGGCTACAATAACAAGCACATTGGATAGAAGTTTAGAACCTTCTCTTTGGTGACATAAATTACAGTGCAGCTTGGGGCCAGGCAGCCAGACCAATGACATCAGCAACTAGCTATTCCATACCTCTCACAGTCAAATTAATGGACTTTTTTTAATGTGTCATCTAAAGCGGTTCATACGACAGGCGTTTGGTATTGGCTCCATCTGAATTGCATTACTGTTAGCTTCTCTTAGACCAGCAAACATTAGATAAGCCTCCGCTTTCACTGAGAAGAATCTGTAGGGCGTTTATGATCCCTTTAAGTTAAAGGGACCTTGTCTCATTCTTATAAAATCCATGGCATTCAAATACTAGCTTCCCGTCCTCCGTCTGGAGGATCGAGTAGGAATTTTAAGTTGTAAATTTGTCAAGAACACTCCATCTGCCAAAAGTGAATTACTCTGCAAGGAGGGGAAGGAGGCCACCTAGAGAACTATGAACACTCCAAAGAAGTCACAAGTCTCAGCAACTGAGATTGGAGAGATGATATACACCAGAAACTGCTGCCCGGGTGGTGCCCCACTCACGTCTCAATGAAGGATTGGCAAATGGGGAGCTGAAGCCAGCTGGAAACAAGTTATTTGGTCTGATGAGACCAAAATTAAGCTAAACACCATGTTGGGCATAAGCCAGACGCATGATCATGAACACCCCATCATTAAGCATGCCAGTGGCATCATCATGCTGCAGGGGTCCTTCTATGAAGTAGGCTCTGGAATGCTTGTAGAGGTAGAAGGGTAGAAAGAATGCAGCAAAATACATAGGAATTCTGTAGGACAACCCTGTCTGCAAACTCAAAGCTACTCCAAAGAGTTATCTATACTTATAGGCTTAATGCAAAAACCTTGTAGCCAGGACCTCCTAATTTAGGAAGTCTCCGGGTTAAAGTGGACCAACACCCTGAACGATCTGCCCGGGAATCTATAAGATTCCCAGGCCGATCCAATTCCTCCCCGCGGGGCATCCAACATCGGCGTTCACCTGCCACTACCTGACGCTTAACAGGCACTACCTGTCGCTATCCCTTCATAAATAAGGCCCCTGGTGTACGTTGCCAACATTTGCTAACATAGGAAAAAAATACTCAGCACCTTGAGCACATCTTTTAGGCACAAAAAACTGGCACTGGGCTTCTAACCAGTTCAAACTCAATTTAAGAAGATAGTCTCAGTTAGTAAAAAAAAAAAAAAAAAGGTCTATGACCGGACAGTTTTAGGTTTAGCAAGTGTGTGAAACATTATTTAATGGAGCTGTTCTGACAGCCAGCTAGATAAGAGCGCCCATTCATCTTTTCAAATAGCAAAGCTTATATCACACGCTTCACTGAGGATCAGAAGAACAATATAGGGAGATATTCTGTGCTAATTAAGGTCCTGCCGCTATAAAGTAACACCGAGCGTCTGCCTAATGAAAAGGAGCGTTCTTCAGTTTGTAACATTCATGGAAAAATTAAAGGACGACTCAACACAGATCTGTTATTCACATTCAGATGGATACCGATAACTTGAATGACACACCAGCCAATTAGGGATTTCAATAGCAAAGAGTTTTCCCGTCAGTTGTTGTTTTTTTTTTTCCAAGACCATAAAAACCATGAGGAGTATCTCTGGCTGAGCTTAATCTACATTATGGACTGTGTCAGCGGAGATTGGTCACGTCATTTCACTGTGATGATTATTACATTTCTACAGACTTTTAAAGAGAGTCCAAGCATTTTGGACCACCTCAACGCCCGCTTCCCCCAATTTGTGCTAGAAACAGGGAGGCTGATTCATTAATAGCGACAGATAGCGACTGTTGAGCGACTGTAGCGGTATTTTGACAGCGACCGCTAGTAGTCGCTGTGCTTGGCCATTGTTCGGTGGATGATAGCGACTCAGTCGGTGTGCCGTAATGTTGAATACAAGATGCTGAGTCGCTATTTGACAGGTTCGCTGTTGTATGGGAGCGCATGATAGCGACTGGACATAGCGACCGGCACCCACCATATTCATTAAAAAATCAGCCTTAAAAATTCCTAGCGCTGTGAAATGCATGTTTAAATCCCAGAGCGCAGTAGGCGATGTGTTAAAAGTAGTTTTTTAACCCCCAAACCACCCCCCAAAAAAAAATGGAATGATTTGGAAATAATATTCAAACCTGAATAGTTTAAAATCAGACCTGTAATATCAATTCTGCAAAAAAAAAAAATACATTTTCAAAGGAAGAAGTGTTCACAGATTTTTTTGGGGAAATGTAAAAAAAAAAAATATTAAAAAATAATTATTAAGTAAAATACATTCTGCCATTGAAATGCATTGGAGAGCGCCAGGTAGCGAGAGGTCATACCTGTCGCTGTTCAAGGATGTTCGCTGGCGCTGTGGGATGAGGCTGGGATAATGATGAATGAGTTGCTAGGTGGCGCTATCTCAGTCGCTAAGCAGTATCGGCTTGATAAATGTGTGATTGTGGAGGGGAGCCGGCGTTCTAGTTGCGGTACCTGGCTTTACTGGCCGGCTCCCCAGTCGCTATCTGTCGCTGTTCCTTGATAAATAAGGCCCATAGAAACATAGAAGGTTGATGGCAGAAGGAGACCATACGGTCCATCTAGTCTGCCCTTATGTGTATACTGTATGTTCTCTATATCTTATGTGTATACTGTATGTTCTCTGTATCTTATGTGTATACTGTATGTTCTCTGTATCTTATGTGTATACTGTATGTTCTCTTTATCTTATGTGTATACTGTATGTTCTCTTTATCTTATGTGTATACTGTATGTTCTCTGTATCTTATGTGTATACTGTATGTTCTCTTTATCTTATGTGTATACTGTATGTTCTCTATATCTTATGTGTATACTGTATGTTCTCTATATCTTATGTATATACTGTATGTTCTCTGTATCTTATGTGTATACTGTATGTTCTCTGTATCTTATGTGTATACTGTATGTTCTCTTTATCTTATGTATATACTGTATGTTCTCTATATCTTATGTGTATACTGTATGTTCTCTTTATCTTATGTGTATACTGTATGTTCTCTTTCTTAGGATAGATGTGTGCTTATCCCAGGCACGTTTAAATTCCATGCTATTCCATTGTACTATAACATAAAAAGTAACTCACCTTAGGGGTGGGCAGTCTGCACAGAAACTGAAGCTGGGACAGTAATCTCATGCAGCAATATGACTGTATTGGTTTGTCACTCAAGTCCAACTGTCACTTAAAGCGGACCGACGGGCAAAAATGACTTAAACCAGACCAAGTCAACACAACAAATATGCATCTCTTCCTAGGGCAATTTAGATGCACATAAAATTTAATTTCCCTTTTTCTAATTCCTGATGTAGTAAATTTTAGAAACAAAATGGCGGCTCATGCATTTGCAGGCCACTTGCAAACAGGAAGTGATGCTGGGCTTCCTGTTACTGTGCATTGTCAGTTATGTCAGTTGAATCCAGGCAGCAGCATGGCCGAGATGCTGGGAGAATGGGCGCTCCCTTTCTTTTCCAGCTGTGCAAGGCTGTTGGTCTGGTTTAAACCAGGAGGCTTTTACTCAGCATCCCAGCCATGCTGCTGTCTAGACTTAAAGTGGACCAACACCCAGGATTTTGACTATCCTGGGTTTTGGTCCACTTCGGTGGGGCACCCTGATCGGGGGTGCTCCACTGTGTGAAACCCCCCAGAAAGCCCCAAAAACTCACCTCTCCCCGCTCCCACGTGACCGCTGCAGCCAATCCCCGCCGACGGACAAGCGGGAGGCAGCGACGGACAAGAGAGTGCGCCCGCCGTCGCCTCACACGTGTTACTCTTACAGGGCGCGCGCCTGCGCCGGCCATTCACAAATGGCCGACGCGGGTGCGCATCCTGTTAGAGGGACGCGCGGGAGGCGGCGGCGGCCGCCGCTGGATCGAGGAGCAGGTAGGGATTTAGGGGTTTCTGGGGGGTTTCACGCAGTCAGGGAATCTTATAGATTCCCGGGCCGATCAGTGGAGGGTGTTGGTCCACTTTAACCAACATAACCCGTAATGTAAAGCGACAGGAAACCCAACGGCGCTTCCTGTTTGCAGGTCACTGGCAGATAGGACACCATTGAGGGGAAGGGATGCATATAAGCAGTGTTGCAGAGCGCCACCCCACCGCAGGAGAGAATTGCGGGAATCAGGCCAGTTTGGCGTTTTAACACCCAAATTGGGCTTACCACAGGGGGAGGGAGGGTGGCTTGGGTGGTTACTAAAAGCTTTTGCTTCCTCTTTAAAGCAGCACCCTTACAGTAAACAGTGCTCAGTATGCACCCCTCCCCAGGGCAAATCAGATTGCTGCACTTAAATATTCATTTACCTTTTTCTAACTCATGTTGTGGTCAATTTTGCAAAGATCGAGTCTCCTGAAGCTTCAGGATGCCTGAAAACTGATGTGCGGCTGGGTTTTCTGTTACTGTGCATTGTCAGTTATGTCAGTTGAATTCAGGCAGCAGCATGGCTGAGGCACTGCATGGGAGAGGAAGCTTCAAAATGGCCACTACCAGGAAAAACCTGCGAGGCAGTGTTTTAGCTTTGAGTGGATGCAAAAGCAAACGTAAGTGCTGACAATGATTCCGTATCATGCATGCACTCTCCCATATATTTTGCTGTACCTCTTCCTTAGAAGCAGGCAATGCCCCCTTCCCATGACTGAGCCCGATATTGGGGCATGAGGGGCCTACACCACTAACAGTGTCCCTGACTCATCTGCAAAAAACAGGATTACTGGGATAAAGGCGCCACCAATGGTTTGGGTGCCAAGACAGCTGCATTGCCTGCCTTCCCCTAGAAACAGTCCTGCATTGAATGTGTGTTGCGCTTTTGAGGCGAATGGAGTTAACAGTGTTACTGCTGTACCTGTTGTTGCACCAAAATTAGGTTTGTTGTTACCTTTAACCTATGTTTTCCGTACATATCGAAATGTGGTGAGCAAGCGATTAGGATTATTTTTTTTAGTCTAGAAAAAAAGACGATTGAGGGGTGATCTAATAACTATGTATAAAAATATTCAGGGTCAATACAAAGATCTGTCCCACAATCTATTTATACCCCGGAGTGTAACCATAACCCGGGGGCATCCACTAAGGTTAGAGGAAAGGTGCTTTCTCCACCGACATAGGAGGGGATTCTTCTCTGTAAGAGCAGTGAGACTATGGAACTCGCTGCCAGAGGAGGTAGTAATGATGGATACAGTAAAAACATTCAAAAGTGGCCCTGATGCCTTCCTGGCATGTAATAACATTTCCAGCTATGGCTACTAGACCACTGGAAGGAGATCTATAGTGGCCGGGATGCCCTCCTTGCATGTAATAACATTACCAGCTATGGCTACTAGACCACTGGAAGGAGATCTATAGTGGCCGGGATGCCCTCCTGGCATGTAATAACATTTCCAGCTATGGCTACTAGACCACTGGAAGGAGATCTATAGTGGCCGGGATGCCCTCCTGGCATGTAATAACATTACCAGCTATGGCTACTAGACCACTGGAAGGAGATAAACAGGCTGAACTGGATGGAATAAAATCTTTATTCAGCCTTACATACTATGTTACTATGTTACTATGTTACTATGTAGGATCTCACACATGCTCTCCAGTGACTTCTGTTGCACTGTGACTTCCAGTGACCCCCCCATGAGCTGTCGAGTGACTCCTTTTCTATCTTGTGCTCTCCAATGACTCCCCCATGTCTTCCGTTGATGCCTATTTCCCTACACACTTTGCTTCCTCCTTCCCTTCTCTACCACTCCTCCTTGCCTTGACTCCCCTTCCCTCGTGCTACCCCCTACCCTTCAGGCCCTCAAGGCAGTAAAATTCTGGCTTACCTGGAGTAAGTTACATTTGGTCAATATACATCTTTTTTATTATGCATCTAATTATCTTTTAGCAGAAAGGTGGGCCCTAAGGGAAATTTCCTCTGGTGGGCCCCATTGATAATTTCCTCAGGTAGGCCCAAGGGGTTTCAGTCTGACCCTGGGTGCAAGTAAGAACTTGAGAGGAACATTTGCCCTGGACTGTTCTTTAATCTGCTCTGCTTCCATTTACAATTTGTTCTCTTAAATCACTGCAAGAAAAGTCAGCACTGTACAAATATGCAAAATAAATAAATGTTCAGGTATTGGGTGGTGTCTGCTTTCATGCTGCATTGTTGGTAGAAACAGCCTGTCCTTCAACCACCTTTTGCTTTAAGGAAGCTTGAGGTCTTGTTTGCAATAGCTGTTGCCTAGGGCTGTCTGTTCATAGTCATATGCTCCAGGATTCGGTATTCGTATGACATGCTCTCTAAGATATTTTAAAGAAATAAGGCCCAATGGGAGCCGCTCTGGAGCATTCCTGTCTATGTGTTTCCAAAGTTGCTGGACATACAATGCCAGTGGCCCGCTTCTGTACTACTGGTGATAGTTGCAGACAGGGCTGTATTTACCATTAGGCAACCCTAGGCACGTGCCTAGGGTGGCAACCTGGAAGGGGTGGGACACTGCCCTTACTACTGTAGTAAAGAAATTAAAAATCATATAGTCAGAACATTAATGCCTCCTAACAAACACCCCCCCCCCCCAGCCACAGAAGGATACAGAGTGCATTTGTGGGAAGGGGGTGCAATGGGTTGAATGCAGACCAGAGCATCGCCCCTCCGCTGGTGTGGTCATGTGACTCCTGTATGTCAGAATGCAGTAAAAGATGGAACATGCTTGTCTGCTTCTCTGCATTTCCCCCTTTGTGCCCTCCTCCACACACATTCTCTGCATCTAGCCCATCCCACCCTTTCCCCTACACACTTTTTTCTTTATATGGACCGTGACCTAACTTAAAAAAAGGGGGCGCAAGCACTTAAAATGCCTAGGGCACCATGAACGCCAAATACGGCCCTGGTTGCAGAGAAGAATCAAAAGGGGTGTTCGGCCCTGTATCAAGGAAATATTTACAAGGTGTAGCTGAATAATAACCTTAAACCACACGACAAGGTAACCTTGATGACCAGACAAAAAAAAATAAAAAAAAAGGAGGGGAGGGTATTGGAGAATTTACTCCCTTGCATGACCAATTGGCTATTTAAAGCGCTGACCAGATCGCTGTCGAGATCTGGAAAGGAATCATTTATCCATGGTACCCAAGCTTTAATAAAATGATCCCTCAAGATGCTGGTAAATGTGAAACTGACCAACATCTGTAATTCTGACTCTTTTTGGAGTATTAGCACCAGAATACTACAACAAAGAATTGTCCAACAGGAGACTAAAAGTAATAGAGACTACCCCTGTGTATCAATAGACTAAAAAATAATAGAGGCTACCTATATATATCTAGAGACTAAAAGTAATAAAAGGTAACTCTACATATAAAAGATACTACAATTAATTGAGGATACCCCTGCATATCAAAAGACTAAAAGTAATAGAGGCTACCCCTGCATAGCAAGAGACGGGGAGGCTGATTCATTAATAGCGCCAGGTAGCGACAGATGAGCGACTGTAGCGTGATTTTTTCAGCGCCAGCCAGTATTCGCTGTGCTTGGCCGGCATTAGCTTGATGACAGCGACTCAGTCGGTGTGCGGTAATGTTGAATACGGGCTGGGGGGTCGCTGTTTCACAGGTCCAGCGTTGTATGTGAGCGCCTGACAACGAATGGCCAGAGCGAACGGCTAGCTTCATATTCATCAACAAATCACGCTCCGAATGTGCTGTCGCTGTCCATTCCCTGTTTAAACCCCAGAGCGCTGGCGGCGATGTATATTAACTAGTTTTTAACCCCTAAACAACCATATTTTTTGAATGTAACATTATACATGTTTTTAGAATCATTTTGTAATATGAATACATTAATCTCAGACCTGTTAGATCAATTCTGCACATATTTTTTTTATTTTTTTTTTTTTACTTAAAAATAAATCCTAACATTGCAGAAGTGTTCTCCGATTTTTTGACATTAAAAAAAAAAAAAAAAAAATTAATACCAATTAATTATGAATAATTATAGATTGCTCCATTGAAATGCATTGGACATCGCCAGGGAGCGACAGCTCATACCTGGCGCTGTGAGGGAATTTGCAGTGGCGCTGTTCGGTCCAGGCGGCTTCATGATGAATGCCGCGCTAGCCGTCGCTCTCGCCGGCGCTAGCCTCATTTTGCTTAATAAATGCGTCATTGTGACCGCCGCCGGGCGTACTTGAGTCGGTAGTCGCCGTTAGCTGCCGCTACCTGGCGCTCGTCAGACACTACCTGGCGCTATCGCTTGATGAATAAGGGCCTAAATGTAATTGACACTACCTTAGTTCATATCAAGAGTCTAAAAGTAAAAGGGGCTACCCGTGCGTATCAAGAGACTAAAAGTAATTGAGACTGGCCCTGCAGAAAGAGAACTACAAGTAATTGACACTACCTTAGTTCATATAAAGAGACTAAAAGTAATAGGGGCTACCCGTGCGTATCAAGAGACTAAAAGTAATCGAGGATACCCCTGCATATCAAGAGACTAGTAATACTATAAGCTAGTTCTGCATTTCAGATTTCAGACTGAATTTACAGTAGAGGCCAATCCTGCAAATCAAATAATAACTAAATGTAAAAGAGGCTACCTCTGCATAGCAAGAGATTAAAGTGAACAGAGGCTACCCCAACACATTAAGAGACTAAGAGGCCGATTCATTAATAGCAGCAGGTAGCGACAGTTGAGCGACTGTAGCTGCATTTTCAGAGCGCCCGCTAGTAGTGCTGTGCTTGGCCGTTGTTCGGTAGTTGATAGCGACTCAGTCGGTTTGCCGTAATGTTGAATATTGGGTGAGGAGTTTTTTGCTATTTGACAGGTTCCGCGCTGTATGGGAGCGCATGATAGCGACTGGCCCTAGCGACCGGCTCCCACCATATTCATTAAAAAATCATGCTCAAAAAATTCCCGCGCTGTAAAATGCATGTTTAAACCCCAGAGCGCTGGCGGCGATGGGTTAAAAGTAGTTTTTTAACCCCAAACAACCATATTTTTGGAAACCAAAAAAAACAAGTTTTTTAAATAATTTTGTAATATGAATACATTAATATCAGACCTGTAATATCAATTCTGTACATTTTTTTTTTTTACCTTAAAAAAATTATCTAAAATGGCAGAAGTGGTCACAGAATTTTTCAATTTAAAAAAAAAAAATTCATAACAATTAATTTTGAATATTTAAAGATTGTTCCATTGAAATGCATTGGAGAGCGCCAGGTAGCGAGAGGTCATACATGTCGCTGTTCAAGGTCGGACACTGGCGCTGTGGGCTGAGGCTGGAATAATGATGAATGAGTGGCTATATGGCGCTATCTCAGTCGCTAAGCAGGATCGGCTTGATAAATGTGTGATTGTGGTGGGGAGCCGGCGTTCTCGTGGCGGGGCCCGTCATTACCGGCCGCTCACCAGTCGCTACCTATCGCTATTCCTTCATAAATAAGGGCCTAAATGTAAAAGAGGCTACCCTCTATAGCAAGAGACTAAAAGTAATAGAGGCTACTCCCACACATTAAGAGACTAAATGTAAATGAGGCTACCCTCTATAGCAAGAGACTAAAAGTAATAGAGGCTACCCCCACACATTAAGAGACTAAATGTAATAGAGGCTAACCCTGCATATTAGAGGTCTGAAGATACTGAATAGAGCCTATGCCCAGGTGTAGGAAGTCCTCTTTATTTCTTGCACATATAAAGCAATCTCAATGTATTACTTGGAATACTAACAGACCATTGCCCTGATCAGTCAGAGCATTTTCCTTTCCAAATTATTTGTTGGACACCCCAGATCCAGTGACTGTTGGTGCAGGTCAGGTTGGCATCTGTGGGTACGGGTTGGGACAGATCCCGTCAGGCTGTGACAATGACACAGTGGTGACCTAACAAGAGTTGCAGTGACTGTCTAGAGTTACGTAATTGATACAAAGCTTCAGCACTCTGTGTTATGTAATTTGTGTAACCTCAAGTTCCATTTTGGACGCTGTGATGAGCATGGGGAGGGGGGAGATTCTCAGTCGGAATTAGCGGGGCGAAGGGGTTAATTGGTTTGGAGTTGCACATGAGAGAAAGGTTGGGAGCTGCCATGCCGTGCCGGAGGGAGGGGTTGGCTGTGCGCACTACATGTGCGTGTGGGAACGTGCTGCTGGTGTGCAGGGAGGGGGGGGGATTGTGAGATTAATCTCAGATGGGGTCATGAAATAGAAGCAGATTCTTGTGCATAGGAGCTTGTAGCCAGCTCAAGTTAAGGGGTTACTTGCTCGCACAGTTTGGGGGCTTTGAGCATCATTCGCTTTAGTATCTTCGAGCTGGACAAAGATGGGGCTACTGTTTTGTCTCCTTACACTGGAAAAGTTTAGACCAGACCAGATGAACAGTGTGTTCATGCCGGTGAGGAGTTAAAACTGGTCCTCTAAAAATGTTTCTTAGGGCACCGGCGGTGGATATACCCGAGCTGCATGGAGCCAAATATCAATGGGACAAGTTGGCTGGAAGCCACGGACGCCCCATTGTTCTCCTTTGTGCTTGCGGAGGTATGCCGGCACCACCGACCTCAGCCTGTGAGAGCTTGTTCAACGTGCGCTGAATGTAATGCGACGTATGTGCATATCATGCCTCTGCAACCATCAAGACAACGGCAATTTTTTGTTTTATTAATACCATATTTTATTCTGTCTGCATTTCAAAGAAGGCCCATTAGAGTGTTCGATAGCTGCATAAGGTCTATTGGACTAATGTCCATAAAGGTTTTTTTTTTTTGTTAAACCATCAAAGAGTGGACGTGGAACTCAGCCACCCCTTCCTCAATGAGGAGCACCAAGACAAATATCAATTCACTAAATGTTATATCAGTCACAAATGATATACACTCAAAAGATTCTAAAAAATACACAAAACACATAGCACAAAACCTTTAAAAAACAATTGCACATATCCTTATAGTAGCCAATGTATCAATACCTATAGATTGGTTCTAAAAAAAGAACTTCAAAACAGCATGTGGTACCCCTATGAGTTATCTTCCCTACTGGATTTTATTGTGCCGGCACAAAAAAATCTATAATCACTATAAAGTGCATGAATCACAAAGAACTGTACAAAATAGTGCTATAAAATATACCCAGCTGGTTCAAAATGACCAGTGCCAAACCAAAATCACAGCGCTAGCTGTGTAAAGTGACTCAGTGAAAAAAATTATAATAAGCAAAGTGCCTCAATGCATACAGCAATATAAAATCTAAAAAAACATTAAATAAATGAATGACCATAAATAACCATATACATAAGCTTAATAATAAATTACTTTGAAGGAAAGTGTATTGCACAGAATAAATCCCAAATAAAGTCACATAAATCATAATCAATAACCATAAAGTGCATGTGCCAAAGTATATGAAAATTACCAGACCAGTGGCATAAGGGGAAAAACCATGGACTTAGTATAGGAGAGGGAGGTGCATGGAGAAAGCTCCCGCGCACGCGGCTCCCATGCAGCTTCCAAGGGTGCCGGGGAATCTTGGGAAGGGACCACTTCATGAGGTGATCATGAGACACACCTCTTCCCTATATATGCAGGGGCATGCAGTAATCAGGCCTGAAGCAGACTGGCCATCGCAAGGTTGTTTCTTTTCTTTCTTTCTTTCTTTTTTTCTTTCTTTCTTTCTTACTATTTGTCCCTTTAATCTTTTCTTCTTTTTTCCACATTCTTTCTTTCTTTGTCAGTCAGTGCAGCTATGCCAGAATGGGGGGGGGGGGGGGTGAAACCTTGAGCTTCTGAGTTTTTTTGCATTTTAACTGGAAAAATTGCCTTAAAGTGAACCAACACCCAGGATTTAGACCAGTAGTCCTCAAACTTCCTCCTCAAGGGCCGAGACAGGCTTTGCAGCTCTCTATGCTGATGCACAGATGTAATAATTAGGGCTATAGCTCTGTCTTAGCACCAGTTAATTCACCTGTGGAGTAGCGCGGAGAGCTGCAAAACCTGGGCTGTCTCTGCCCTTGAGGAGGAAGTTTGAGGACCACTGATTTAGACTATCCTGGGTGTTGGTCCACTTCCGCGGGGCACCCCGATCGGACCTCATGAATCAGTGGCTTAACTAAATGTGATGGGGCCCTGGTACCAACATTAAATGGAGCCCTGTCATGGCTCGTACATTGCCCTTTTTCCTGTTACTTTAACTCAGTTGAATACAACTAGACAACTAAAGACTGGAATATCCGAAGCAATGGTGTTTCTTTTTCCATTTCATGATTTTAAGTGAGCACAAATCTGATGAATAAACAAAATGAGGCCCCATGATCTTCTGGGTTTCCATCATTCTCTGTACATCTAGAGTTTAGGTTCCTGTTGGTCTCTGGATGTATTAGGTTTTGTTTCTTTTTGCCCTTGGATGCCTACAGTTTAGCTGCCTGTCAGTCTGTGGATGTCCAGAGTTAAGGTTTCTGTTGCTCCCTCAATGCCTAGTGTACATTCCCATCAGTCCATTGATGTCTAGAGTTTAGATTCCCATTGGTCCCTAGTTTAGGTTCCTCTCGGTTTCTTGATGTTTAGAGTTTGATCTCTGGCGCTCTAGCAGGGGTCCCCAACCCTTTTTCTACAAGGGCCACCAACATATCTGCCTCTATAGCTCTGCTGCTGCACTAATGACCTCACCTATGCATCTGTGTTGGTGGGCCTTGTGGGAGAGGTTGGTGACCCCTGCTTTAGAGTTTAAGTTCTAGTTGATCTTTGGTTGTCTTGAGTTAAAAGTTCCCATTGTTTTCTGGATGTCCAGAGTCTAAGCTCAGTTTAGTTGGGTCGGTCCTCAGCTTAGGAAAGTTAAAATTGTCACGAGTTGTAGGTTTTGAAATGATTCCCTTTAGACCCATTTGACTTTGAGCCATTGAGTCATTTTTTACGTTGAGCCATTGAGTCATTTTTTACATTCTTTGTGATGTGGAGGTCGCAGGAATTGCCAAGTCGAGGAGTTTCTCTGTGTGGAGGATGGAACAACCCCAGTGTACTTGTACCTGTGTGTCCTCATCAGCTATGCTGTTACGGGCTTGTTATGGGAGTCATCGGGTATCTCATTCTAGATGGCTCACTCTCGCCTTTCTTCTGCAGGTGTCTCGATCTCGCAAGGTTACGCTCTCAGTCTCACATATCTTGTATCCTCAGACAATCCTAGCTCCCTATTTTTAGAATCTCTATTTCCAGTTGTGTCATGTTAACCCCCTCGTGTGCTGGAGAATCCTGGGAAGCATGGGTCATTCTTCGAGGAGAAGGCTTGTGCAACGTAATGGAAATCAGTTCACGCTCTTGGAATCCTTGATCTTGAGTAGCAAGGGCGCAGTGCTGATTAAAAAGCTAAAGCCTGCAAACATGTCATTAAAGGGAACCTGAGTGGAAAGATCCAGGTCACTTTTCTGCTGATGTAGGTTGCAGGCATATCAAGGGGACCCTTAGTTGTGCAGGAAATGAACCTTTGGTAAAGCCGTGTCCAATCCTGTGAGGTTTAACACGTCATCAGATTTCCATAGCAAGATACGTACCCTCAAGTAGATTCATTAAGATGACCTCCAGGAAGACAAGTGTTATTGGAAATCTACACTTCTACATGGATTTAAAATAATTTAATTATTTCATTGTTCCAATAAAAAATGTTATTTATCCATAATATATTAAACTTGGGATTCTTTGATCCCCCATCGAAATGTGGCCATGTTTATTGGCTGCTGGCTGTTACATGGGTCGGCCTGAACTGGTGGCCTGGAAAGAGAAGTGCCAATCCCGGGGCCACTTATTTGCCAGAGAATCGTGGTGGCAGGAAAGTAATTGTACTGGTTTGCAGGAGTCTATGCCCCTGAGACTGTCACAATGTGGCCCCACACCATATGGGTGTGGGCCAGTCACGTGACTGCCCTTGACTAATCCTGGGGGTGAGATGCCGCTGGTGGTTTCCAGTGGAGATAAGTGTGGTGGAGGGGCTCCAGCTTTTGCGATGCCCTCTTGCGACTGTCACAATAGCATCTAACACCCATTTTCTAAAACATTACATTTCTTATTACAGAAAGATTCACCCTTTTTCTAGTCCGAAGGGGAAGGAAACAGCTGCACAAACAGGCAGCAGACAGTAGGAGGTGTATGGCACTGCAGTGTGCAGCTGTTTCTTGCCCACATCATACAGTGCTCCTAAATTCAGAGCTCACTGGTGGCAAAAGCAGGTTGGTTAGGGTCCCTGTTTTTCCCCTACCTGGAGCAGTTTCCAGGGGGGGGTTTAGGTCTGCTTTAACGTGGACCAAAACCCACCCTGGAGTCTATGAGACTCCATGGCAGACATAATCGCTCCCCCCCCGGCGTGCCCCCGATCGTGAAACTCCCCAGGTCGCCCGAAAACTCATCTTCATTCCCAATCCGAGGGCACATGCGCGAGCAGCGGCCGCTTCCTCACTATCCCTTTAGCAGAGAGCGTGCCCGTGCCAGGCATTTGTGAATGGCCGGTGCGGGCACACTCCCTGTTAAAGGGTAGCAGGAGATGCGTCCGTCGGTGTGTTCGGATCTGCTCGCATTAGACAAGCTCCTGGACGAAGAGGCTTGAGCGGATACGAGGGTGCGACTGGACGAGAGGGCTGCAACGTAGGACTGGGAAAGTGTGAGATAGGGCGACCTGGGGCGTTTCACAAAGTGGAGCACCCCCGATCGGGGTGCCCGGGGGGCAAAGGCCAAAACCCAGGATAGTCAAAATCCTGGGTTTTGGTCCACTTGAATAGGACACTAGCTAACTCACACACACAGTAGTAGTAACCCCCTTAAAGGGCAATATCCTTTTCAGTGAGTATTGTGGGCCTGCGCTGACAT
>CM051243.1:170997136-171027136 GCA_027917425.1 Gastrophryne carolinensis
CTAACAGGGAGCATGCCGGCCATTCACAAATGCCTGGTCTGGGCACGTGCCCTGCCAAAGGGATAGCAGGGATGCGGCCGCAGCTCGTGCATGCGCCGTTGGACCAGAAAGAAGGTGAGTTTCCTGGTGACCTGGGGGGTTTAACAGCCCCGGGGGGAAGGAATCCAGCAGTCGTGGAATCTTATAGATCGGTTTTGGTCCGCTTCAAGCCCAACTTCAGCTTTTCTGTATCTTTCTGCTTAAAGTGGACCAACACCCAGCCCCAATCGGCCCGGGAATCTATAAGATTCTTGGGCCAATCCGATTCCTCCCCGTAGGGCATCCAAAATCGGGATGCCCCGCTGTGTGAAGCTCCCCAGGACGCCCGCTGCACTTACCTGGAACCCGGTCCAATGGCGCACATGCGGGCCGCATCTCGCAGTTGTGAATGGCCGGCGCGGGCGCGCTCCCTGTTACAGGGAAGCGAGATGCGGCTGCCAGCGTGCTCGGAGCCGCTGCGGTAAGACGTCTCATTGACGCGCATAGCTCAGCGGCTCCGAGCGCGCTGATTGGACAAGCGGCCGTGCATGCGCCGTAGGAGCAGGGGTGAGGTTAGTTTTTACTTGCTCTGGGGGGTTTCACATAGCGGGGCACCCCTGATCGGGGTGTCCCAAGGAAGTGGACCAAAACCCAGGATAGTCAAAATCCTGGGTGTTGGTCCACTTGAAAGTGGACCCAGATTCTCCCTTGCAACTATGTGCCAGGGAAGGTCGTGGTTCACAGGGACAGTAATCTAACCTAACCTATGGCCTTATGCCGTAAGCGAGCCTTGTATACTCAGCCTTTCCTAGCAGTGCTCCATCCAATGGGGGAAAGGTAACTGCTGCACACACACCGTTAGACATTAGACCACACCTGTGCGTTAGACCTTTGGTAGAAAACGTGCAGCACGGGGGAAGGTGCTCCATGAGAAAATGTCAAGTACCTCCTCCTCAAGTACCTACTGTCCTCAGGACACAGGAAGTAAAGTAGGTTAAGGTCCATGCAGACCCAGACTTTACGGACACTGGGACAGTAACCTACCCCCTGATCAGTAAGCCCTGAATTAAAGAGATGCTGACCTTTTCCTAGCAGAATTCCCTCTGACCAAGGACAGGAAGCAACATTGCACACTGGTAGCAGCTGTACCTCCTTCAATAGGAGACGTGCTTCACTTTTTTTTGCCTCATGCCTGTCTTTGGCTTCCTAACCTTTTACTATAAGAGTATCCCAAAAAGTCATTCCTAACTTTAGGTCTGCTTTAATGCCTTTCCATGGTCATGCTATGCCAAATGCTTGCCAGTGGCCAGTTGGAATCACCCAGTAAACCTCACTGGATTTCCGCAGTCACATAGGGCAGGAGATGGAAATGGCGGGTAATTATTTACTGTTTTGGGATTCTAATGTGTTGTTAACTCCTGGGGGGGGGGGGGGGGCTGTTAGCACACCTGAAATCTTCTTTGACTTTAGATCTGTTTTAAAATGGACCTAAGCCCTCCTGGCAAATCAAGGCTCAAAGGCACCCTAGCCAGGGCTGTATTTACCATTAGGCAACCCTAGGCCTGTGCCTAGGGTGGGCATTTACAAAGGGGGGTGCTATGACAGCTGGGTTTGTCTTTAAAAAAAAAAAAAAAAAAAACCCTTGATGCCCCCTCATGAGCACCCCTGTCCCCCATCCAAAGAAAGATGTTGTATGTGTGTTCAGGGGGGATTTGGCACAAGGGGTTAAAGTGAACCAAAACCCAGCAGAATCGGCCCGGGAATCTATAAGATTCCCGGGCCATTCCATTCCCTCCCTGCGGGGCATCCAAAATCGGGATGCCCGCTGTGTGAAACCCCCCAGGACGCCCGCAAACCTTACCTGAATCCCCGTCCAACAGCGCATGCGCGGGCCGTGGCCGCATCTCGTGCTTCTCTCCAGCAGGGCGCGTCCCCGCGCCGGCCATTTGTGAATGGCTGCTCCCTGTTAGAAGGAAAGCGCGAGATGCAGCAGCCAGCACGCTTGGAGCCGCTGTGCTAAGACGTCGCTTTGACGCGCACGCTGATTGAACGAGCAGCCGCGCATGCGCCGCAGGGGTGAGGTTAGTAGAATCGGGCGATCTGGGGGGTTTCACATAGCGGACCAAAACCCAGGATAGTCAAAATCCTGGGTGTTGGTCCACTTTAAAGGGACCAACCTGTTGTTGATTAAAAAATATAGACGCCATCCTGGGGGAAAGAGCCGCTAAACGATATTAAAAAAATGCAATCTGCTGTGACAGTAAAATGTGATACATTTTATAGGCTCTGCAAGCTGCCAGTATGGACAATTAAGTCCCCCCCCCCCCATTGCAATCTCCTGATCTAGGCATGCACCAATCAAATATCAACGTGCCTGTAGGCGGCTTCCTATAGGTGCGTGCAGGTTTCTGGACAGCGAGGAGCACTCTAATGCAGCAAACACAAAGCAGCTGTTGATTCCATGTCGCCTCCATAATGAACCACGTGGAAGGTACAGCTCCACGCTTAACCCTTAGCAAGCGGCCATGCTGCACCACAGCCCGCTGGCGCCTACAGCCTTCCACGTTCCATGGCCATGCCAGGGTTAACCCCTACTCTGCCAGCTCTGCAGCTGCTCGGCCTCCTGCACCTCCTAATGTATTTATCAATAGTGCAGAAAGCGAGGGGAGGGGGGGGGGGTGCGCCCTGCGGCTCTATTACTGTGGGGGAGCACAGCCATATATCTTCTCCCCCTCTGGCTCCCGCTCTCACTTCATCAATATGGATGTCTCTCTCTTTCTGCCATTATCTCCGGCCACATCACTCTTTCCCGCTAATCTAATCGCGGCTTCCTCGCTTTTTCTCATTCTTCTTTGTTCCTATATGGCTCCTTCCATCCCTTCCCTCTGCTGTTATTTCTTTCCTTTTTCTGTTAGAACATATCTTTGTTTCCGCCTCTCTTGCCATCCACACCCTTTCGTTTTTTTTTTTTCCCTCCTGCCTTTGCCTGCTTTATTTTCACCGGATTCCTGTTAACTCTATCTGTACCACCATCTCTCCGTGAACACCATGGCGTTCTCTAATTGCCCCTCACTCTATTCATTCTGCCTTTCTACTTCGTACAGTTTTCTCACACTCTGCACCGCTCTCTATCTATGTGCCTCATGAGTCTCTCTCTCTGTCGCCACTCTGCAACGCTCTTTTAATTGTTGCTCTCTCCGCACGTTGTGCCTCTTTTTTCATTGGAGCTCTCTCCGCACGTTGTGCCTCTCTTATCATTGGGGCTCTCTCCGCACGTTGTGCCTATCTTCTCATTGGGGCTCTCTCCGCACGTTGTGCCTCTCTTTTCCTTGGGGCTCTCTCCGCACGTTGTGCCTATCTTCTCATTGGAGCTCTCTCCGCACGTTGTGCCTATCTTCTCATTGGGGCTCTCTCCGCACGTTGTGCCTATCTTCTCATTGGGGCTCTCTCCGCACGTTGTGCCTATCTTCTCATTGGGGCTCTCTCCGCACGTTGTGCCTATCTTCTCACTGGGGCTCTCTCCGCACGTTGTGCCTATCTTCTCATTGGGGCTCTCTCCGCACGTTGTGCCTATCTTCTCACTGGGGCTCTCTCCACACGTTGTGCCTATCTTCTCACTGGGACTCCCTCCGCACATTGTGCCTATCTTCTCACTGGGACTCTCTCCGCACGTTGTGCCTATCTTCTCATTGGGGCTCCCTCCGCACATTGTGCCTATCTTCTCATTGGGGCTCCCTCCGCACATTGTGCCTATCTTCTCATTGGGGCTCCCTCCGCACATTGTGCCTATCTTCTCATTGGGGCTCCCTCCGCACATTGTGCCTATCTTCTCACTGGGACTCCCTCCGCACATTGTGCCTATCTTCTCACTGGGACTCCCTCCGCACATTGTGCCTATCTTCTCACTGGGACTCCCTCCGCACGTTGTGCCTATCTTCTCACTGGGACTCCCTCCGCACATTGTGCCTATCTTCTCACTGGGACTCTCTCCGCACGTTGTGCCTATCTTCTCATTGGGGCTCTCTCCACACGTTGTGCCTATCTTCTCACTGGGACTCCCTCCGCACATTGTGCCTATCTTCTCACTGGGACTCTCTCCGCACGTTGTGCCTATCTTCTCATTGGGGCTCCCTCCGCACATTGTGCCTATCTTCTCATTGGGGCTCCCTCCGCACATTGTGCCTATCTTCTCATTGGGGCTCCCTCCGCACATTGTGCCTATCTTCTCATTGGGGCTCCCTCCGCACATTGTGCCTATCTTCTCACTGGGACTCCCTCCGCACATTGTGCCTATCTTCTCACTGGGACTCCCTCCGCACATTGTGCCTATCTTCTCACTGGGACTCCCTCCGCACGTTGTGCCTATCTTCTCACTGGGACTCCCTCCGCACGTTGTGCCTATCTTCTCACTGGGACTCCCTCCGCACATTGTGCTTATCTTCTCATTGGGGCTCTCTCCGCACATTGTGCCTATCTTCTCATTGGGGCTCCCTCCGCACATTGTGCCTATCTTCTCACTGGGACTCCCTCCGCACATTGTGCCTATCTTCTCATTGGGGCTCCCTCCGCACATTGTGCCTATCTTCTCACTGGGGCTCCCTCCGCACATTGTGCCTATCTTCTCATTGGGGCTCCCTCCGCACATTGTGCCTATCTTCTCATTGGGGCTCCCTCCGCACATTGTGCCTATCTTCTCATTGGGGCTCCCTCCGCACATTGTGCCTATCTTCTCATTGGGGCTCCCTCCGCACATTGTGTCTATCTTCTCACTGGGGCTCTCTCTGCACGTTGTGCCTATCTTCTCACTGGGGCTCTCTCTGCACGTTGTGCCTATCTTCTCACTGGGGCTCTCTCTGCACGTTGTGCCTATCTTCTCATTGGGGCTCTCTATCTACACTCTGCCTCTCTTTCAGGGGCATAAGTTGAGGGGGTCTGACTGCACCAAGGCCCAGAAGGTAGAGGGGGGGGGGCCTGCACTGTTTCTCCTCCACCTTATTTATCATATCTGTGCTCACTTGGCATCATTTAGGAAAAGGAGAAGCCTGCGAAATTTAATGTTCGCACGCCACTGCTTCTCTTTTCATTGATTCTCTGCACACTCTGCCTCTCTTTTCATTGATCCTTTCTGCACACTCTGCCTCCCTTTTCATTGATCCTTTCTGCACCCTCTGCCTCCCTTTTCATTGATCCTTTCTGCACCCTCTGCCTCTCTTTTCATTGATCCTTTCTGCACACTCTCTGCCTCTCTTTTCATTGCTCCTTTCTGCACCCTCTGCCTCCCTTTTCATTGATCGTTTTCTGCACCCTCTGCCTCTCTTTTCATTGATCCTTTCTGCACACTCTGCCTCTCTTTTCATTGATCCTTTCTGCACACTCTGCCTCCCTTTTCATTGATCCTTTCTGCACACTCTGCCTCCCTTTTCATTGATCCTTTCTGCACACTCTGCCTCTCTTTTCATTGATCCTTTCTGCACACTCTGCCTCTCTTTTCATTGATCCTTTCTGCACACTCTGCCTCTCTTTTCATTGATCCTTTCTGCACACTCTTTTCATTGATCCTTTCTGCACACTCTGCCTCCCTTTTCATTGATCCTTTCTGCACACTCTGCCTCTCTTTTCATTGATCCTTTCTGCACACTCTTTTCATTGATCCTTTCTGCACACTCTGCCTCCCTTTTCATTGATCCTTTCTGCACACTCTGCCTCTCTTTTCATTGATCCTTTCTGCACACTCTGCCTCCCTTTTCATTGATCCTTTCTGCACACTCTGCCTCCCTTTTCATTGATCCTTTCTGCACACTCTGCCTCTCTTTTCATTGATCCTTTCTGCACACTCTGCCTCTCTTTTCATTGATCCTTTCTGCACACTCTGCCTCCCTTTTCATTGATCCTCTGCACCCTCTGCCTCTCTTTTTATTGATCCTTTCTGCACACTCTGCCTCTCCTTTCATTGATCCTTTCTGCACACTCTGCCTCCCTTTTCATTGCATCTCTCTATGCTTTTTGCCTTTTTCTTCTCCCATTGTGTGTTTCTTTCCCCGTTCTGTCTACCTTTATTCTTTCACTTTTCTGACTTTTCCTACACCCTTCCACCCTTTCCTACACTTTTTCTGCCTCCCTTTTGTTTTTGCTTTTTCTCCATTATGCTAGAACTCTCTCCATCTTCTGCTTGTGATTCTCTTCTGTTTCCGTTCCTAATGCTCCTCTGTTTTTGCCTTTTTTATTTTCTTGTGGCTTCAAAATCTTCCCCACCTCTCTCTCGCTATCTCCCTAGAGCTCTCTCCTCACACTTTCTAGGACTCCCTCTTCACAGTCTATGAGGTCTCTCCCCCATTACTATTCTCTCAAGCTCCACACTCATGGCTTTCTCTTGCTATACCTTGGCCCTGTCTCCGCAAACTGGCTGTCTTTCATCTCAGTAGCTTTCTCTTTTTATTAACCTTTTATTTCCTTCTTTACGGAAAGTCTGTCTTTCTTCTCTCTTCTCTTTTTTACCGGGACTTTTATTTATTTTCACGTCGCTGTCTCATGTGCATTTCTTTCCTTTACAGCACTTTCCTAAGTTTGCTCTGTTTCACAGCGGCCTTCTTATTGTGACTCTGCCTGCTAAGCATGACCGAAGAGCAGAGCGTATAACAAAAAGGAGCGTAAAACACATATAAAGCATGAAAAAGTGTGCAGAAACACACAAACAAATCTGGAAAAACCCTGGCTCTTGTACTGTATTTCTACGCTCCTGTTTATTGTGGCTTATTATACTGTGGCTTTCTCTACCCCCAAAATTCTACCCCTCTGCATAATGTCTCTCTTTCGCTAATATATATATATATATATATATATATATATATACCTCCGCTCTGTGCATGTGTGCACTCACTGCTTGTGTTTGTCTCATTACACGGATGGGTTAAATGCAGAGGAAAAAATCCTTCCTGTGCACACAAGCATACAGTGTCCATCTATGCACAAAAATCTACCCTTTGTATAACCTTTCTCTTCTTACTGTGGCTCTCTCTACCACCTCCTTATATTTATACTACTCTGACTGTGACTCTTTCTAACCCCTCATATATCTACCCTCCTGCATAATTTGCCTCTTCCTTTTCAGGCTCTCTTTCTACTACCACATATATCTATACTTTTACTTTGGTTCCCTACTCCCCTTCCCCATATAATGTATAACTGTATCTATGTACCTGCTGATTATTTCTCATTTTACTGTGTCTCTCTTTCTATATATATATATATATATATATATATATATATATCTGCCCCTCTGCATATTGTAATTCTTCTTAGAGGCTGATTCATTAATAGCGGCAGGTAGCGACAGATGAGCGTCTGTAGCAGGCATTTTCAGAGCGCCCGCTAGTAGTCACTGTGCTCAGCCGTGGGTCGCTACTTCATAGCCACTCAGTCGCTGTTCAGTAATGTTGAATACATTGTGAGGAGTCGCAATTTGACCAGTACAGCGCTGTATGGGAGCGCATGTTAGCGACTGCTCATAGTGACCGACTCACACCATATTCAGCAAAAAAACAGCCTCACTAATCTCTGGCGCTGAAAAATGCTTGTTTGAAGCCCAGAGCGCAGGAGGCGGTGTGTTTAAAGTCTGTTTTCCAGCATCTATCCACTAGTAACAAAGCGACAACATATGGAATTACATTGTAACAACATTGTAACATGAACACTTTAATGGCAGACCTGTAATGTCATTTCTGAAGAAATTTTTAAAAAATAATAAAAATGTGAAAAAAACTGATTTTTCAATGCCAGAAGAGGTCACAGAATTATTAGTGATTTTTGGGAAAAAAAAAAAAGCCCGGTTTAAAGAGAAGAAAAGGATCGTCCATTGAAATGTATTGGAGAGCGACAGGTAGCGAGAAGTCATACCTGGCGCTGTGCAAGGCTGAACGCCGGCGCTGTTCGCTGAGGCTGTGAAAATGATGAATCAGACGCTACATGGCGCTATCCCAGTCGCTAAACAGATTCTGCTTGATATATGTGGAATTGCGTGCCGTGTCCGGCGTTCACCATTCGCTATCTGTCGCTACCTCTCATTAACCAGGCGCTACCTGATGCTATCCTTTCTTAAATAAGGGCCTTAATATGGCTCTCTCACCCCCAGGACTTCCAGGAGCATCCACTAGCCTGCCTATATCGGATGCCCCAATGTGTGAAAGCCCCGGGGCACCAATAATCTTACCTGATCTTGGTGGATCCCACGATGCGATCTCCAGCGGCGCCACATCCCTGGCTTCTCTGCAGCTGTGCGCACTCCTCGCGTCCAGCCATTCAGATAGGTCACTTCACAGGGGAGCCGGGGATGCGACCACGTCAGCGCAAAGTTCAAATCAGCAGCTTTATGCCATACATTAGTATGCACCTCATAAAGCGCTGATTGGACTAGCGCCCGTACATGCGCCGTGGGTATGGGGAAAAGTGAGTGAAAGTGGGCGGTCTGGGGGGTTTCACACACGAGGAAAAGATAGATAGATCTAGAGTGTGAGAGAGAAGCAGATTGAAGGAATTTGACAAGAGAAAGATGGAGAGAATATGTAAATTAGAGCAAGATGTGGGGGATGTGGAAATATTAGAGAGAGAGAATGAAGGAATGAGATCGAGTTTAGAGAAATGTAGAAAAACAAGAGAGATATTGGCCTCGATTCAATAAAGGTAGAAAAAAATTCTCATGGTAGTAAAATATTCAATTCATGAGAAAAAAGCCTGAGAATGTCACTGTTGCTGAATCACTAGATAAGAAAACAATGAAAGTCAATGGCACTTTTTTACTCCTAAGAAAAGTAGAGAACTGTTTCCTCCTTTCTACACTGTAGTAAAAGCTGCCATTGACTTTCATTGTCTTTTTATCTGGTGATTCAGTAACAGTGACATTCTCAGGCTTTTTTCTCATGAATTGAATTTTTTACTACCATGAGAATTCTTTTCTACCTTTATTGAATCGAGGCCATTGAAAGAGTTGAAGAGGACAAAAACACTGAAGTATTAGGAACACAGAGAAAGAAAGAGAGAGCAGGGAAAGAAAGAAAGGAAGAGAGAGAGAGAAGGTGAGAAAGAGAGAAAGGTAAAGAAGGTAGAAGAAGTAAAGAATCAAAAGGGAATGTGTAAATTACATTAAAAAGTGAGTGGAAAATGGAGGAATCATCATGAAATAGAGAGGAAAAGAAAGGGAAATTCAAGAAGAAGGAATTGTAAAGAAATGTACAAAAGAGTTAAAAGAGAGAAAGGGGTATTTTGGAAAAGCCTGCTAGCCCAGTTCAGAGCTCCTGGCACCCCCTTACCAAGGGTTTAAGATGGCACCCTGTGCAACCGCACATCCCGCACAGGCCGCCCTGCTCACCCCCATATATATCTACCCCTCTGCATACAGTGTCTGTTTATACTGTGGCTTTCTTTCTCTCTCTCTTTATCTAACTATATATAATTATTCTCTCCTACGCACTGCCTACATACTCCCCCTCAGTTCCTTGCCTGGTTTACTATATTCTGCCCTGTGTCCTGTCTCTTTGCATTTACTCTTTGCATCCTTTTCCTCTCCCTACCTTCCCTTTCTCTAGATCCTCCTGCTCCTCCTGGCTTTAAAATATTAGAGACAGACATTATTGTATACAGCAGCGGTACTCAACTGGCGGACCTCGGTGCCAGATTTCGGGACCCCTGCCCTGACATCCTTGCTTTTGTGCTGCCGTGTTCAGTGCTGCCCCCTTTACTTGATCGGCGATGTAAGAGGCCGATTCATTAATAGCGCCAGGTAGCGACAGATGAGCGCCAGTAGCGTGATTTTCACAGCGCCAGCTAGTATTCGCTGTGCTTGGCCGGGGTTTGCTTGTTGTCAGCGACTCAGTCGGTGTGCGGTAATGTTGAATACGGGGTTAGGGGTCGATGTTTCACAGGTTCTGCGTTGTATGGGTGCGCCTGACAGCGAATGGCCAGAGCGAACGGCTTGCTGCAGATTCATTAACAAATCACGCTCAAAAATTTCTCGCGCTGTGAATTCCTTGTTTAAACCCCAGAGCGCTGGCGGCGATGTGTGTAAAGTAGTTTTTAACCCCCAAACAACCTTTTTTTTTTAATGTAAAAATTATACAAGTTTTTCTAAACATTTTGTAATATGAATATCAGACCTGTAATATCAATTCTGCACATTTTTTTTTTATTTATTTTTTTTATTTAAAAAAAAATCCTAACATTGCAGAAGTGGTCACAGAATTTTTGACATTAAAAAAAATAAAAAAATAAAAAAAGCAATTAATTATGATTAGTTAAAGATTGCTCCATTGAAATGCATTGGACAACGCCAGGGAGCGCCAGGTCATACCTGTCGCTGTGATGGGATTAGCAGCGGCGCTGTTCGTTGCAGTCGGCTACATGATGAATCCCGCGCCAGCTGACGCTCTCGCCGGCGCTAGCCTCATTTAGCGTGATAAATGCGTCATTGTGACCGCCGCCGGGCGTACTTGAGTCGGTAGCCGCCATTAGCTGGCGGTACCTGGCGCTCGTCAGACACTACCTGGCGCTATCCCTTGATAAATAAACCCCTTAGTCGCCCTGACAGTGTTATGGCTCCCTGGCACATAGCATTGAAAGATCTTAGTTATGAGGAAAGATTACGAGAATTAAATCTGTTTAGTCTTGAGAGGAGACGACTGAGGGGGGACATGATTAACTTGTATAAATATATAAATGGCCAATACAAAAAATATGGGAGAACATTATTTCAGGTAAAATCCTCTCTACAGACAAGGAGGCACTGCCTTCGATTGGAAAAAAAGAAATTTAGTCTCCGGAGGTGACAATTGTTTTTTACCATAAGAACTATAAATCTATGGAATAGCCTCCCACAGAAGCTTGTTACAGCATCAACCGCTGACAGCTTCAAAAAAGGATTAGATGCTTATTTAGAAGAAAATAACATTAACAGTTACTATTAGCGGTTATCAGTAAAAAAAAAAAACAAAAAATAAAATAAATAGCTTCCCCTATAAAATAAAATAAAAAATGTTTTCCCCACCCCAACACCCTTGGTTGAATTTGATGGACATATGTCTTATTTCAACCGTATTAACTATGTAATATAAAGTACTGCACGGGTGAAAAGGGGCATTGCAGGGTACACGCAAACTTTCAGGCTGATTCATCATTGGCGGCAGGTAGCGACAGTTGAGCGTCTGTAGCAGGCATTTTCAGAGCGCCCGCTAGTAGTCGCAGTGCTCTGCCGTGAGTCGCTAGTTTATAGCGACTCAGTCGCTGTTCAGTAATGTTGAATACATTGTGAGGAGTCGCTATTTGACCAGTACAGCGCTGTATGGGAGCGCATGTTAGCGACTGCTCATAGCGACCGACTCACACCATATTCAGCAAAGAAACAGCCTCACAAATCTCTGGCGCTGAAAAATGCTTGTTTGAAGCCCAGAGCGCAGGAGGCGGTGTGTTTAAAGTGCGTTTTTCAGCATCTATCCACTAGTAACAAAGCGAAAACATATGGAATTACATTGTAACAACATGAACACTTTAATGGCAGACCTGTAATGTCATTT
This sequence comes from Gastrophryne carolinensis, assembly GCA_027917425.1. Taxonomy (NCBI): domain Eukaryota; kingdom Metazoa; phylum Chordata; class Amphibia; order Anura; family Microhylidae; genus Gastrophryne; species Gastrophryne carolinensis. The sequence goes on from CM051243.1 coordinate 171,008,713, forward strand.
CTGAAGAAATGTATAAAAAATGAAAACAATTTGAAAAAAACTGCTTTCTCAATGCCAGAAGAGGTCACAGAATTATTTTATTATTTTTGGAAAAAAACAAATATCCAGTTTAAAGAGAGGAAAATGTTCATCCATTGAAATGTACGGGAGAGCGACAGGTAGCGAGAGGTCATACCTGGCGCTGTGCAAGGCTGAACGCCGGCGCTGCTCGCTGAGGCTGTGAAAATGATGAATCAGACGCTACATGGCGCTATCCCAGTCGCTAAACAGATTCTGCTTGATAAATGTGTAATTGCGTGCCGTGTCCGGCGTTCACCAGTCGCTACCTCTCATTAACCAGCCACTACCTGACGCTATCCCTTCTTAAATAAGGGCCTTTGTTTCTCAGACTCTTTGCCCCATCCAATCCTGTTCCGCCATCTATGCCCCATCCATCTCTGTCCCCCCAGGTCAGCCCCATCCATCTCAGCCATTTTTAGTTTTGCCTGTGGAATCTATACCCCGTCCCCCCAGTGCGAGGATTTCTAACAATCCACCCCCTTCCCCACGCCCGGACCTTCACCCATACCTCCCAAGTGTCCCTTATTTGGAGGGACTATCCCTCTTTGGAGTCCATGTCCCTCATTGTTCCAATTTTTCCCTCTTTGAGGTCTAACATGCAGATCTGTATCAATAAAAGATTCATTCACCTATTCAAACTGTTACACCCTATCACCTATCTATCCCTCAATGAGGGGGTGTGGCTTAATTTAACAATTGTCCCTCTTTCCCACCCTGAAAAGTTGGTAGGCATGCTTCACCTCTCACTAGATGATTGTACAAGAGTAAGCCTGGTATACAGGATGAGAACTTTGCAGAGCGTGTGGGCCCCTCAGCCCCGTCTCTCTCTTTTCATATTTCTGCCATATTGCACTCCTTTCGTTTTCACACGTTAGCAGTGTATATTTAGAATGTACCTTATTTTGTTGTTATACTATGCTTCCAACGTGTGACCCCTTTACTGTCTTTATCTCTTCCTTCTTCTCACTTCCTCCCCTCCTTCCCTCCATCCTGTTCCAATTTTCTCTCCTCTCCCTTTTTTTCCACCTCGCGCTATAACAGCAGAAGTTACTCAGTTTGCGGTAATGTCTGAGTAAACATACAGCGCGCAGCTGCCAGCCCGGAGCTCCCAGTTTGCCTCCAGAGTGTCAGATTCCCAATATTCCAGCCGTGCCAGGCCGCTCGCTGGCGGATGCCCCATCACATGCATTCCGAGCACAGATGGGGGCGATGCCAGCCTCCCCCATCCATACATTCACCATTACACCATCACGTTATTCACACTTGGGCTGCTGCCATGATTGCTGCTATAATATTACTGGGCTCATTTAATAACATGTGGAAACGAATATACTTTTTTGAAAAACGTCAAACTTTAAAATAGAACTATTTAAGCACCTTTTTTTTCATCAAGTACCACATTCCATTTTCTAATTATCTCAGTTACCTCCAAAGTCTAAAGCCAGGTGATTCCCTGTCCTAGGGGCATCCCAATGTGGCATGTTTTGCAGTGAAAAAACCCTGATTTCCCCAGTATAATTATCTTTATCCCCCATCCCACAGTGCATGTGCGGCCTCTGGCACCATCTACACTTTGTCTTAAACTGGACCTTCATCATGATTTAATAAAAGGCCCAAACCCTTAAAAACTATTCCCCAGCATCTAAAATTAATATATTGTAAGTTTTTAGTCCCTTACTTATTATTCTTTCCCCCACTGGGCTGCAACTCTGTTCAGGACTCTAGGATACGGGCGCCGCCATCTTGCCTCAGAAGCATCACACATACTGAGGAGAGTCGAATAAAGTGCGGGGGGGTATAGCTGTGCTTTGCACAGACAGAGCAGAGCTGGGGTCAGGGAAAGGTCAGCAATCCCAGAATGCAGAGCCACACAGTCAGAATGTACTTCCTGTTTGGAGGCTTCCTGATGCCCCATGAGCCGCCACCTTGGATGTTTAAAGGCTCATAACATGCAGTGGATGCAGGTAGGATGATTTTTAATGTGAGCAATCTGTATGTACAGGGTGTGGGAAACATATAAGATGGGCTCTTATTCAGAGTGAAGGTCCACTTTAAAGGAGCCACAGCACTCAACCCTGTTAGCTTGCAGAGCAACCTAAAATCTGTTTCCAAATCTGGTTAAAAACAGAGGCCTGGGTCCACATACATCTGCAGAAGTAGCTTAAGCTGCACCACCAAGTGCCAAGGTGCCTCTGTGGGGTGCAGTCCTAACTCTAATCTCTGACTGTGGGGTGCAGTCCTAACTCTAATCTCTGACTGTGGGGTGCAGTCCTAATCTCTGACTGTGGGGTGCAGTCCTAACTCTAATCTCTGACTGTGGGGTGCAGTCCTAACTCTAATCTCTGACTGTGGGGTGAGTCCTAACTCTAATCTCTGACTGTGAGGTGCAGTCCTAACTCTAACCTCTGACTGTGGGGTGCAGTCCTAACTCTAATCTCTGACTGTGGGGTGCAGTCCTAACTCTAATCTCTGACTGTGGGGTGCAGTCCTAACTCTAATCTCTGACTGTGGGGTGCAGTCCTAACTCTAATCTCTGACTGTGGGTGCAGTCCTAATCTCTGACTGTGGGGTGCAGTCCTAACTCTAATCTATGACTGTGGGGTGCAGTCCTAACTCTAATCTCTGACTGTGGGGTGCAGTCCTAACTCTAATCTCTGACTGTGGGGTGCAGTCCTAACTCTAATCTATGACTGTGGGGTGCAGTCCTAACTCTAATCTCTGACTGTGGGGTGCAGTCCTAACTCTAATCTCTGACTGTGGGGTGCAGTCCTAACTCTAATCTCTGACTGTGGGGTGCAGTCCTAATCTCTGACTGTGGGGTGCAGTCCTAACTCTAATCTATGACTGTGGGGTGCAGTCCTAACTCTAATCTCTGACTGTGGGGTGCAGTCCTAACTCTAATCTCTGACTGTGGGGTGCAGTCCTAACTCTAATCTATGACTGTGGGGTGCAGTCCTAACTCTAATCTCTGAGAGCCTCATTTGGGACATACAATGCAATAGATAAATTGGGAGCAGGCTTACCTGAGGTTGCCCTAAACCTCAAGTGCAGCCCATGGGGTGGAAGGGTCAAAGACCTTGCAGTACAGCCTAGACCCCACACACCATGTGCTTGCACAAATTCAAAAGAAACAAAGGAGGGGTGACAGCCGCTCAAACCATTATATAACTAACCTGGGAGGTGCACTTTAGCAGGGAAATTGGGATACAAAAGTCTTAAAGGAGCCACAGCACTCAACCCTGTTAGCTTGCAGACCAACCTAAAATCTGTCTCTAAATCTGGTTAAAAACAGAGGACCCCCTCCTTTGTTTCTTGCTCGGTTCCGCACCCGCCCCTTCATCTAAGAGCTTGTCTAAGGGAATGAACTCGAGCTGGTGGTCGCACCCCCTTCTACCCTTTAACAGGGTGCAAGCCCATTTACAAATGCCTGGTGCAGGCAATCGCCCTGCTAAAGGGATATTGGGGATGCCTTTGCTCGCGCATGCACAATTGGACCGGGAGAGAAGGTGGGTTTCCGGGTGACCTGGGGAGTTTCACACAGTGGGGCATTCTAATTCTGGATGCCCCAGTGGGAGAGAATCTAGCGGCCCTGGAATATACTATAGTATATATATATATATATATATATATATATATATATATATATATTATAAGAATATACTATAAGTCGGGCATAGGTTTTGGTCCACTTTAAATATGCATGGCGCACAGTGCTAACTGGACCAGAGTTAGCACATGTGCCATGGGAACATTGGGAGATAAGTTATTAGGGGCAACCTGGGGAGTTTTCCACACTTTTGAGAAATCGGGATGTCTCGGGGACAAGCACCAAAGCTTGGGGTAGTGAAAATCCCAGGTTTTAGTCCATTTTGAGCCCCCTCCCATAAAATAGTCAGTTTACTTTAGGGACAGTTGGGAAAGAAAATGTGTCATAGCTGCAAGAGCAAAGTAAGGAGGGACCTCACCTTTTTTTGTTTTTACTGCCAGCGGAAGTAGGTGATGCCGACACAGCTGCAAGAATAAAGTACGGGGGGGGGGGGGCACCTCTCCTTTTCCTATCAGGAAACAGTTTACCAACCTCCATGAGAAAAGGGTAGCTAGCCCCTAAATGTTGTTTTTACTGCCAGCGGAAGTAGGTGATACCGACACAGCTGCAAGAATAAAGTAGGGGGGCACCTCACCTTTTCCTATCAGGAAACAGTTTACCAACCTCCATGAGAAAAAGGTAGCTAGCCCCTAAATTTTGTTTTTACTGCCAGCGGAAGTAGGTGATGCCGACGCAGCCGGAGGCAAGAAGTGCAATGCTGCAATTATGTCACATTCCTGCCCGGATTCTTGGATTTCTCCACTGTAGCTGATTGTTGTGGAATAAAACCGCATGTCTTTACAGAAGGGGGCACAGTGCCATCATCACTTGGTGACGTAAGATTACATCCTCCCTGTGTAGAGCTATGGCTCCCATCTCACTTTCTCCCGCTTGGCAGTGCCATACATTTGTACAGGAAGCTATGGCGCAAGTATCTTCACAGCATTAGTCAGATTCACACCTCCTAATAATGCCCACGCAAGCCTGTTTTACATATATACTTTTTACTCCATTACGCTTTCCCAGCCCAAACAGAAGCCGTGGCTGCTTCCACTTCAGGCACTTATCCACTGTTAGGTATAATCATGGTGCAGACAGACGCAGCCTCTCTCTGAATGATACACTGTTGTTGGGTAATAAAGGCACAGAGGGAGTCTACTTCTCACGCATTAACACAATGGCGTCTGCTGTAAGCGTGGAACTTACCCACAGCCAACCGGTGTTTCTGTTAATGGTCTGTCCAGCTCTATAACAACTAGAAAGAGGCGATCTGGTTGGCTGCTGTGTGTCTTTGCAATCCCCCTCCTTCCTTGTGCTTTATAGGCACTTTTTTGTTAGATCAAGGTTACTTCCATACTTGACTGTGCTCATTTTTAACTACCTTGTCCCAAAGCAATGCATAGTTTTATTGTTGCGCAACTTGCACAGCTTGTAGCAGCTGAAACTTTACACACAGTAATATCTACTGTATTATAATACGTTTTTTATTTAACAAGGTAAGTGTGTTACATACTGTCAGGATCTGGGGCCAACGGCAATGACTCTGAAGACAGTTCTTAGTCAAATAATAAGCGATTTATTGAAAACAAAGTCCAACAGGTAAAATCTCAACTTCAGAGTATGATGCAGGATACAATGCAGTACAGCAAGCGGTTACCTCACCAACTTTAGCAATGTCCAGTGTAGGATAATTACAGCGTATTGCAAGTCCTGGATATCACAGGTCCTCTTTCAGGGCATACAGGTCCAGGCTGTTAATCCACAGGTTCCAAGAACAGATAACACATAAAGTCCTTCAGCTACAATTCAGCACTGTCAGTATTGGGAGCAGCAAGGCACAGGCTCCTCATCCCAGTCTCTCCATCTCCATACTGGACGCCTCAGCGGCTCCTTTTATTAGGCTTCCTTTGCAATTAGCCTCATCCCCTGTTTAAGACCTGGGAGTAGGGGAAAACCCGTAAAGGACTGGGAATGTGGACTGGGGTCCTAAAAAACCCGGCATGGATTGTGCCTGATTGAGAAAACCAAGGGACAAATTGACACCATCCAGCACTTTTCCGTACACTTTACCATAATACATACTAGGATTTTGTTGTGGCAGGATTCAGGGCAGGCTTACCCGGGTAGGTGCTGGCACCCCTGCACCTTGGAAGGGCCCAATTCACACGATGGTCATGTGACACACACTTTCCCTGCTTCCCTGGGCAGACCCTCTACAGGACACAGCACCATGGAGCAGCCAGGAATTGGGACTGGCAGGCAGTGGTGGATGGAACATCAGGACAACTGCCAGTGGGACACCCACCCTGCATTGCTGGTCAGCCACAAAGTTGTTCATTGAGTTGATCATTCCTTATATTCTTTATATCTTTCTTTTGTTTATTCAACTGGACCAACATGCATTTTGCATAAATTGGGTGTTACTCTGCTTTGGAGGGTGTATCCTGATTTTCCCTCTCCATTAACCCCATGCAAGGCTTCTAAACCCCCAGCTTCCACTTTGCCATCTGAGAACAGGACACGTGACCCCTGCTGGCCAGTCGTTAGGGGAGTGCAGGTAAGGGTCACATTTACAAGGTAGGAATGGGGTTATCTGGGACTTGCCTCCAGGGCTTTATCTCTCCAGGAATATTTTGACATATCTGGTGGGATTGATTTAAAATCTGGAGGTTCTGGGCTATGGTCTTCCAAATGGCATACACAACCCTAAGGGTTTTTGAAAGCAAACTGGTGGAGTTAGATTGGCAATTGAGCTAGAATGGGTTTATCCAATCAGGTCACTTTACTTGCTCCTTTAGTATGGCAGATTCCATATTGCTTGTTTTTAATCAGTCAGTGCGATATCAAGTAAAGCAGCTAAAACAAAAGCTTTGAGATATGTTTGGGTTAGGGTAGGTCTTTGGTGGACTTTTCCATCAGCCCTCAAAGCAGAAAAGCCAATAGGCCACAAGACCTGTCACTTGCTTGAGCACCCTTCAGTTCCAGCTTCAAGGTGGGTGCATGAGAGGTACGAGGTGCCTATTAGTCTTTCTAGCCAGACCGGAAATGGAACTGCGTGACCTGGCTTGGAGCTCACAGAGAAGCTCCGGAGCACAATAGACACTACAGAAGTAGCTACAGGTAAGAACGAGATACTTGTTCCCCAATGGTGGTTCTGATTTGGGGTCTGATGAGCCACAAGACCTGTCACTTGCTTGAGCACCCTTCAGTTCCAGCTTCAAGGTGGGTGCATGAGAGGTACGAGGTGCCTATTAGTCTTTCTAGCCAGACCGGAAATGGAACTGCGTGACCTGGCTTGGAGCTCACAGAGAAGCTCCGGAGCACAATAGACACTACAGAAGTAGCTACAGGTAAGAACGAGATACTTGTTCCCCAATGGTGGTTCTGATTTGGGGTCTGATGGGCCACAAGACCTGTCACTTGCTTGAGCACCCTTCAGTTCCAGCTTCAAGGTGGGTGCATGAGAGGTACGAGGTGCCTATTAGTCTTTCTAGCCAGACCGGAAATGGAACTGAGTGACCTGGCTTGGAGCTCACAGAGAAGCTCCGGAGCACAATAGACAAAACAGAAGTAGCTATAGGTAAGAACGAGATACTTGTTCCCCAATGGTGGTTCTGATTTGGGGTCTGATGGGAAAGTCGACTAAAGCGATCAGTTTAAGGCTGATGATTGTCAAGGCTTCTAACAGGAATGTGTTTGGTTCCAAAACCATTTGAGTTCTAAAGTACCTGTGTTAGACCTCAAACAAACAAAGTGATATATGACCAATCTAAACTGCACGCTGCATTGCGTTAGGAGGAAAGCTGCATTCCTCTAGGCCATGTAGAGGTAAACATTGTACCAGGATGTGAATTGAAAGGGCAATCCCAACTCATGTTTCCATATTTCCCAGTAACATTTACTATCTTATGTATCTTAACAGGCTCTGCGTCTCTCCTGGCAATACATGGACATATTTTCCTCCCACACAAGGCTGTTGCTAGCGCTCACAAGTCACATATAACAGCAGTGGGCACATTTGCATGGCTGGGGTCTCCCTTACATGCCGTCTCCCTGAGACTTGCTGATTCACCATCACATGTCATTTTCAGCACAGAGGCAAAAGCAAAGCTTGCTCATCTAGTGACGCATCTTGATATGGATTTAGGGTATCTAAGGTGGACCTCAATACTGCTGCCAACTCTATGCCAAGTAGGATTTTTACAGGACCCTTTAGAAAAAGTCACAGTGGCTCCCCACAGGCCAGCCAGTATCAAAATAATAATATAATAACCCCCCTCCCAAACCCAGAGCATTAAAGCTTTTTACTATCCAGAGTTGTGTTTCTCCTGTTGGGAGAATCCCATTTTGCATACTCTCAGATCACCCAAAACTCCCACTTTTTCATGTTTTCACTGTAGTCAATCAGCAGATCGTGTTCCATTCAGATTTTTAAAAAGCTGTTTGCGCCCCTGGCTGCATCCCCCATGTGACCATGCCAGACATTGGGGTTTGCGCCCCAAGTAGCGGTATAGCGGGATGCAGCTGTGTCCCCAGGATGCAGTGTGGGATCACAGACGAGGTGAGCTTCACACAGCGGGGCATGTCCCATAAAGAGGGAGACCATCGACCCTAAAGTCTTATAGACTCTAGGGAGGTAGTTTCTCTTTTTTAAATGAATACCGACCACCACACGTACACACATACACACATAGGCCAGCCATCTGCATTGTAGATTACCCCCCAGCACATTACCAGTTTGCAGGTACTCATGAAATGAGAATAACCGCTATCTTCTGCCACAGACACTGCCCCCCCCCCCCTGCTGTGGCTGAACACGTAGGTAATTAAAGCTGGTGAATTCTACGTTTCTTCTTGTGGAACTTACAGCCCAGGTAAGCCCCCCCCCGCTGCTCCCTGTTGTAACCCTTAAAGAGGAACAAAAGCTGTGATTTTTCACTATCATGAGTTTGTTTCTGCTCCCCATTTCATTTGGGATGCCCCAGATCGTCCGTAACTTGCGGCGCATGTTCCGTTCATCAACCAATCAGCGACTCTGTATTTCAGAGCCCTATCGCCGCCAACCCAGATGATAACAGTGCTCTTCTGTCTGGGGTTGGAGAAGCTTTTCCAAGTGCTGCGAGACAGGGGGCCATGGGCCCCAAAACAGCTGTCTCATCTGCCTCTATTTTGTAAATCCCCATTATATACTGTATATTAACAGCCCAGACAAGGGGCATGGCCCTGACACACCTTGTCACGGCTAAGACATGCTGCAGCCTTATCCAGTTACTGTACATCATCTTATCCAGTTACTGTACTGTACATCATTATGGCTGACCCCCAGAGCTACTCCAGAGATTTTGCAAAGCATAAGTATCATTTCATTCCTTAAACCGGACCTTCACCATGATTTAATGAAAAGCCCAAACTCTTAAAAAACAATTCCTCAGCATCTAAAATGAATATATTTTACATGTTTAGTCACTAATTTATTATACTTTCCCCCACTGGGCTGCAACTCTGTTCGGGAATTTAGGATACGGGCGCTGCCATCTTGACTCAGAAGCATCACACTTACTGAGGAGAGGAGAGTGGGATAAGGTACAGGGGGGCGGGTTATAGCTGTGCTTTGCTCAGACAGAGCAGAGCTGGGGTCAGGGAAAGGTCAGCAGTCCCAGAATGCAGAGCAGCACAGTCACTTCCTGTTTGCAGGCACTTCCTGTTTGCAGGCTGCCTGCAAAAATGGCAGCTTCCATAAGCCGCCATCTTGGATGTTTAAAGGCTTATAAAATGCAGTAGATGCAGGTAGGATGATTTTTAATGTGAGCAATCTGTATGTACAGGGTGTGGGAAACATATAAGATAGACTCTTATTTAGAGTGAAGGTCCGCTTTAAAGCCAGGCTAAGTCTCTCAAGTACATTCTTAATTCTCTGACCTAATTGTCCATTATTGTGTCCGTTTCAGTTTAAAGACAAAAGTGGCCCATTCACACAGCAACCTGGCTGAGCAATCTCCAGGCAATCTTTCCAAGACAATGTAGTAGGAGATCCAGCCTAAGCAACTGGTTCAACTTGTATTTAGGCAGGGAGGCTCTGCACTTTATAGTTATGGTAAGATTTCCCAATGGTTGCTCAATAGCATTAAAACGTGTATTCTCGGCATGGAGCTGCTGTTTTCGCTGTCTCCTGACACGTGCCTGAGACACGTGGCCCTTCCTTCACCACCCCAGGGAGCTGCTCTTTAGCTAGTGGGACACATGACAAAGACCAAACTGGCTCATCTAAAATAGCTTTGTTCAGATTGCAGAATAAAACTTGTCAGGGAAGTAGTCACAGTAGGCTTATGTGGTAAGGAGCTAAGACTGCCGTCCCTTACCTAGCTAACTAGTTATCTCCTACTCCTGTTTTTATTTTTCTTGATTGAATCTCTGCTACGTTCCTCTTAAAGTGGCTCTAAAGGCAAATTAAAATGGTCCCCCCTGGGGGGCATCACAATTTAGCGTTCCAAACTGTCTAACAAGCCTTAGCAAGCCCCAAAATGTAACTACTCATTCATTTAACTGGGCAGTTGGGTTTGTGTGCTCATGAAGGCCCAGGCAACCCGGTTAGTGCTAGAAGAAAAGGCTGTGGCTGCCACGCCAGAAATGTTGAGTATAGAAAGCTAATTTTTGGACTTCCTAGGAATTGTTGGGCAGGAGAGGCTATTCAGCAGACTTTTTCAGTTTCCTACTGGAGTACCATAGACCAACCAGAGGAAATCATTCTTGGAAGCCCACTCTTCTGCTACGGTATATAAATATAATGCACCACTAATCAAGGTTATATTATTGAATAACAAAAGTGATTTCAAGAAAACATTACTCCTGTCTAGCCCTGATGGCGGATTAGGTCAGTGTTTTGGCCTACCAGAGGATCCTCTGTCACTGTGTGTTGGCAAGTTGGGTTCTGGTCCCTGGGCTCTGGGCTTTAGGCACTTGAAGGTCTTGTACACTTCTGACTATCCTTCTTCCCCTATAATACACCTATAATCACATAGAAAATATAGAATGTTGCTGGCAGAAGGAGACCATATGGTCCATCTAAGGCAACCTTATATGTATACTGTACATACTCTTTATCTTAGGATAGATGTACTCTTATCCCAGGCATGTTTAAATTCACTTACTGTTGACTTTTCAACTAACTGGAAATTTGTTCCAATCATCTACTACTTTTCTGTACATGTATCTGCTCTTCTCACCTCTACCTTTCTTCTTGCACCAAAAGTTTCTGCCCCAGGGCCCCTGCTCTTCTCAAACAACACTTGACTGGCTTATTAACTCACTTATCTTAGCTTTGAGAGCCATATATAAGATCTCTCTGGCCTGAATCTCCTTTCCTTTCGATCTCATGCCTAGATTGTCTAATATCTATATGCTTATGTCATCTTTCTCCCTTAGCGGAGTGTCTACCCACCTTGTCTTTGGAACTTGAAACACCTTAGACAGTACTTACCTTGCCATTGTCTTGTAATTTCCTTAAAAAAAACTGAGCTCTACTTTATGAGAACTGTGTAGAAGACGAGAAGGGCGCAATTTAGGGGAAAAGGGAACCGGATGTAGGTAACTAAATAGAGGCTGATAAGTTGGCTGCAAGTGTGGAGACTGTGCTTCAAGTTATAGTTCAGGACTGAAAATGTATCTGGAGACACTGTATATACGTTCCAAGCTGGAGAGAGCCCCATAGGTTAGAGTAAGAATCTGAGCTCTGTTCTGTGTATTTGGCAGCTGGTAGAGAGACTGACTGAGGGGAGCAGTACATAAGGAACAGGAGGAGAGGTGGATGAGTCAACCAGAGTTCAGGATAAATTGGACTTGTGTGAGTCTCTTCGTTGGCCTGATTTATGGGATTTTTTTTCTTTCTTACATTTACCATGAGTTCTTCTTTAACCCTGGCCTCACACATGTTCTCCATTGTATGCTTTCAGACAACAGACAGTCTGTGATCGTCTCCCCCTCCCGCCTTGCCTGATCCAGCAGCCTTCTGCATATTCCCCTGCCCCATATCTTTTGCAGGTACAGCCATCCCCACAGTCCCATAGTGAGGTCCAGGCAGCGGTAATCCAGTGATTAATGTCATGCCTGTGGGATTAGCATGTTTTTTTCCTTCTAGGTAGAGACTCGGCCATTAATTTGCAGAATTGCATGTTCTTATTCATGTATGGCTATTGACTGGAGTCTACAGAAATGGCATTTAGTATGGCAGAGTCCACGCTTGCCATGATAATTAGGAATTAAAGAGGGTAAGATGATAGGGGGTAGCAGGTGCAGGACTAAATCCAACTGATCTCATCTTGGCCTGCAGGACATTACTGGAGATCTTTGTTGTCTACCTCACTGTGGTTCTGTCTCTTTACATCCATCTTGAACACCCCATCATCTTGACACTGCCTTTCCTCTTGGAATGTTGCCACTGTGAACCCACCTTTTATTCTTCTATTAAATATTTAATGACCAACTCTGGCATGTGTTCATTTAGAAGAAAAGAAGATACAGGATGTAGAGAATCCATTTGAGTCTTTTAGTATGAAGGTTTTGGTGTGTATTTGGACGTGTCAAACATTAGGCAGCCGCATACTTTTATTTTCCCTCAGAAAAACGGCATCATTTCAACTAAGAGCTCATAGGAGTCCACCTCCTAGTAGCCCCCTGACCCTTCAGTCTCACCTTCTCTTGCACTGGGCTTTTCTGAACAGGATCCAAGCAGTAAAACACATTTCTTCCGGGGCCCTCAGTTTCTTATTTCTTACTACCGGTACTGGGTGGTATCAGAGTCAGACATGATTACATTGGGCCCACCATAATTAATCATTCTTGAGTCCCACCAGAGGAGATCATTCTTTTTGCCCACCAGAGAAAATTATTCTTAAGGCCCAACAGAGAAAATCAATCTTGGGCTCCACCAGAGAAAATCTTTATTAGGACCCACTAGAGGAAATAATTCTTGGGGCCCACCAGTTGAAATTGTTGGGGGCCATCGGAGAAAAAGTGTTTTTTAAGGTGGAATTAATTTATGGGGCCTACTTTTCAGCTTACAAATAATGCAAAGCCACTCTTAATCACATTGTTGCACACTATAAGTGAAATGTTTCGTAACTGAATAGCACAAGTAACTTACTGAATAAATAACAAACTTTCATGACTTTACTTCCTCTTTAAACCATAGCAAAACCTTTTCGGGCTGGCCTTGGAATCTAAAAGACTCCAGGGCCAGTCGTTAGCCTGCCCCTGGGGCAACATATAGCGGGATGTCCTTCTGTGTGTTACCCCCTCAGTCACTGCAAAGCTCACCTTCCCCGCGATGCTGGAATCGTTTCCCGCCACATCCCCAACTTCCCCTCTGCCCAGCCTGTCTGAATGGCTGGGTGCAGTAGCATGCATGCTCAAATCAAACACGGTGCACAGGTTCCCTTAGAAGGGTTTTGGTCTCCTTTAAAGGTTCTGTTTATATCATTTTGCCTCTGAAGTCTCTTGTTGTCGACGTTAAGCTGACCTAAAGCCCAAGTGGCTTATAGAGCTGTTTTATCCCCCCATGAAGACCCATAGGAAGAAATACTTACTATTCCACATCCCTGAACCTAAGATATGTATGCATGTTCATTGCACTTCCGGCAATCAATAGGGCTAACCAACGGCAATTATGTGAGCCGTGGGCACAGTGCTGGGGCACAGACTAGTGTCTATTCTGCCCGATTTTGGGGCTTGCTATGTGACTGCCAGTGGATGAACATACATTGGGGGCAGGGTCGGCGTCAGCACCCGGCAAGGTGGGGCAGCTGCCAGGGGACCACTGACAGGGCTAGCCTTTGGGGTGTGTGATGGTGCCTGACCAGCCGCAGACTGGAGGGTCAACACCACAGCTGGTGCCACATATCCTCGATTGGCGTGATTCCACACAACGAGGCACCTCGATTTAGATTCCAGGGGAGGAAGTTCTGGGTTTTGTTCTGTTTTTAAGTTGCCCACCCCAGCTGATTTCCTATTCCTGGAGCATCCCAATCTGTGATACCTTACTGTGTGAAACCCCCTGGGATCGCTGGCATACCCACTGTGCATGCAATTCCACCCCTGAGTTTTGGTCCGCTTTACAGGGGCATCTGAATTTAGGATGCTCCTGTTTGTGAAAGAACCCTCCTGGTTTGGCTGTTGACTCAAACTGGCGATCCCACAGTGCATTCACCAGTTCCAGGAAAGGAATGAACAAAGGGGATGTGAGGGGGGTCACACACAGGGGCAAAATCAGGAGTATCTAGATTCGTTTATACTCCGAGGTCAGGTTTAAAGGGGTTTGGTGCTCTTCAAAGTAGACCAGAACTAGAGTTTTAGTCCAAATAGCATGATCCTTAGGGGGCATCCAGATTTGGAACATCCCTTGGTGATGTGACGCGACTCTTCACCACAAAGGGGCCCACTGAGACCATGCCGCCCAAGGGCCCACATAAACCCGGCCCTGATTGGGGGGGGGGGGGGCAGATGCTCTGAGGGCTGAGGTAGCTTAATTTATGGTTAGGTCCCTTTTAATGCTGTCTCTCGAGCTGTATAAAAACTGGTTATGGATCGAAATTCACGTGTGATCTATTTCTGTCCCCCATTTGCACTGTGTTTGAGAGCGTCTCAGTCACGCTTTGCTCCCCCTGTGCTGGCCCATTGCTGGGTTCAGTTAGAGGGGCCCCCCTGCCCTATTATCTGCTGCTTTTTTTCTTCTCCTCCTCGCGGGACTCTCATTGATCCCTTAATGTCCTGCAGTTAAGACAAAGCCATGACTTATAGCCTCTAATGCACTTCAGCTCGTCTGTCGGAACGGGAAGCTTATATGGACTTAATTCTACTCTGCATGGAGTTATTTCTCAAATTCTGATGACATCCATTAGAGAAATTGTGATGTTGGTGGAGTGTGCGTGGCTCCTTGCCCTCTTTGTACAGACAGCAAGACTGTAACGTCCAACAGCTCGGCTGCTGGGCTGAGATCACCAAACCTTTGTTTGAACTGTGAGCGTCAGTTATCACATATATAAGCTGCCATCGCCTCTGTGTCCCGGGGCTGTAGCCGGACATGTAAGGCCTGTTCATTTATCTGGATTTTATTAGGGGCCACCATATTCTGCAGCACCTTCTGAATAACCACTTTATTTGTCCCTCATATGAGCTATCAGAGATGTTGGTCTGCATAAACCATAATAGACCCTACAAACGCTCCAATTCCGCTTCATCCATTCATGTGACCTGTAAGTGGCCAATAGGGCTTGCAGCAGGATTGCCACTTTGGGGTATTTCCAGAATATTTCTAGGTACCCATAATGAGGATGCCCAGGGGTGGGCAGTATGCAGTGACCCTATAGGTCAAAGTTAGTAGTTTGCCATCTGTGACCTCATTATAAAGTTTTAGTCTCTGTTCTTGTAAACAGTGATGCAGAGGTCGATAAATAAGCTGTGGGAGTAATTGCTATACTAATAGCAGACCTAAATTCATATAAGACTTTAGGTTTGCTTACCCTATTCTTTTGTTAATGAGCCATAGGAAGCCAAAAAAAGAAGTGTTAAGGTAGCTAAATAAAAAGGAACCACCTGTATGACACCAGCTACCTGATGCCTGGTGTGAGGCCCCATCTTTAGAACTTGTACTTTTTTTGCATCCATTATCAGGTATCAGTATTATCCGGTTGATGTACAATATCAGGGCCAGGTTCCTACAAAGCCCCTTCTGCTCCAAACTTCTATGTTTCTAGTTTGAAAATCCAGTCTCCTTTTCTATTTACCAAAAGATACACGTGTGTCATCTAAACCAAAACATGATGACCTAAAAACATGGTTCTGATCCTGGTGACACCAAGAAACTTTCTCAGTGGTCACCAAAAGCAGTATCTCTCCAAAAGGTGAATCGTTTTGACCCTCAATCAGGGCCGGCTCCAGGTTTATGTGGGCCGGCAGGCGGCATGGCCTCAGTGGGCCCCTTTGCAGTGGATAGTCACATGTCAGGGTTCTATAAATTCCATGGCCAAAACTAAGAAGGGCTGCTTGCCCTCCAAACCCCTATTGGAGCTGATTTTTAGTTTGGCCCACATGAATGGGAAGAGTATTGAGGAAGACGGATGGACAAACAGGAGAGGTAAGAACGGATGGATGGAGAGATAGTTAGGAGGAAGAGAGATGGATGGGCAAAATAAAAAGGCCAAGAATGGCTGGGTGGGTTGGGGGGTAGATGGGCAAAGCTGGAAGCAAGAGGGGGAGATTGGCAAAGCTAGGAGAACAGTGATGGAGAGGCATAGAGCTGAGGGGATGGGGCAGAGTTGAGGGTAGAGCGGTGGATGGGACAGAACTGAGGGGACAGAGCTGTGGGGCAGAGCGGAGGGGACAGGGGTGAATGGGGTAGAACTGGAGGGCGCATGGATGAATGGGGCTGAGCTGGGGGGACAGGAATGAATAGGGCTGAGCTGGGGGTACATGGATGGGTGGGTCAGAGCCGAGGGGACAGGGATGTGACATACAACCAATGGGGCAGAGCTGAGGAGACAGGGATGGATGGAGCAGAGAGACAGAGAAAGGAAGCTTTTGCAGTTCTTTACCCACATTGTGCCAGCTGTCTGTGGGCCCTCGGCAGCTGACCGGGCTTGCCAGGTGCTGACGCCGGCCCTGCTAAATATATGTGTTATAGCTGGAGTGTGATTCTAATGAAATGGTCAATATATGTATATTGGTCCTTGGACAGTTGAAGTCATCTCACCTTCTTCCTCACCCTTAGTACTCTTGATAGACACACAGATAAAAGGCCGTGTAGATGATCTCACCAAGCTTCATAAATTAGGTGATGCTTTGTGAAGAAAACGGATTCGTTGCTTTGGGGCAAAACAGACACTTCTTATGTAAGACATACTGGAAAGACTATGCAGCTGCTTCAACAAAATTCTTCTTCAAGTAGGAAGATCTCGGGGCGAGATAATCAGCCCTTCTGACAGCGAGAGCCGCTTGTTGTTGCAGTTACTTCACAAGGCTACAGAATCTACATCCCTCTCTAGCCGTGTCCTCATACCACCTTACAAATGTAAGCGATCAAGGGAGTAACTATAGGGGGTACAGTGGGTGCGACTGCACCAGGACCTAGAAGGTCAGAATTGAACTCAGAATTGAACCAGAAACCAGAATTGTTGCTCCTCCACCTTATTTATCATATTTGAGCTCACTTGGGGTCGATGAGAGAGAGAGGAAGCACCATCTCTGTCGTTTTGGTTTTTAGTTGTTTGGCTGCATGCAAATTAATTAAAAGACAAAAAATGTTTACTGTATCAGCCTTGACAGGGCCCCATTTAATATTCACACTAGAGCCCCGTAACATTTAGTTATGCCACTGTAAGTGATCCACCGGTGCGCCTCGTGGAGGACCCCCTCACCTCAAAGCACCTCAGACATGGGTGGGATTGTTTAGCACTTTTGGGCCTACAAGTGCCTCCTTCTAACACTTGGGAGACAGGCATATCCTCCCTGCTGCTCCATAGCTTTAACATGCCACATATTACTCACAGGTCCCCCTATAGCCACCCAAAGTGCCCATTGGTTCAACCTTAGAGTGCCTGTTGCCCCATATCTTTTTAAAAGTGCCACACATCACCCAAAGGTCCCTTTACGAACCCAGGGCTATGAGTAGTTTTTAAGGGGTCCCATCACCTTTTGTTATCCCTGACATCATATTGTTAAAGAGTGGCACATTTCATTCTATGTATTCCCACCATGCCACCCATACTGCCCAAGGTTCCTTTCTAACACTCTGGGGCCAGCTTTACTGCATAAGGCCTCCTGTTCCAGAACTCTGACTCTCATGCATACTCAGAGATGCCAAGTCACCTGATTCTTTCGGGTGTCTCCTGAAATTAACCCTCCCGTCACCCAGCGATCAGCTGATCTTACCCGGGATTTTTCATCTCCCCTGGAAAGAGTCGCCACCTGCCACAGCCCACTGGCGCCCACTTTTAGCTATTTCCGGTCACTGCCACCTTGCCCGACAAAGTCAGACATTGCCATCTAGACTTGTAGGAGATGCCGCCTGGGGTAAAGCGGATCGGAAGTGACAATGCCGCGAGCCACGCACATAAACCACGTCCCATGAATAAGCCAAGCCCATAAAACAGGCCCCTGCCACGTCCATCACCCTGTAAACTGGTCCCCAGGGTTGGCATCTCTGCATACCAACTAAGAACCACCAAACACCCATATGTGATGCACCTATAGTGCACAATGCCCTCTATGACAAACTTGTGACCAACAAACATAAATAAAATATTTCTTTAACTGGACCTTCACCCTAAATAAGAGCTTATATGTTTCCCCCAACCCTGTACATACAGATTGCCGACATTAAAAATGATCCTTCCTACATCTACTGCATTTTCTGAGCCTTTAAACATCCAAGATGGCTGCACATGGAGTTTCTTCTGACTGTGTTGCTCTGCATTGTGGGATTGCTGTCCATTTCCTGACCCCAGCTCTGTTCTGTCTATAACTCGCCCCCCCTGCACTTTTCACCCCTCTCCTCTCCTCAGTATGTGAAGCTTCTGAGTCAAGATGGCAGCGCCCATACCCTAGAGTCCTAAACAGAGTTGCAGCCCAGTGGGGGAAAAGAATAATAAGTAAGCGACTAAAAACGTAAAATATATTCATTTTAGATGCTGGGGAAAAGTTTTTGTAATGGTTTGGGCTTTTCATTTAATAATGCTGAAGGTTTAAATATCTGGCGGCTTCAGGGCATAACGATGTCGCATTTACCGC